>BPLR01010066.1:0-39705 GCA_021605095.1 Caerostris extrusa
TGGTGCACAATTCCTCTCGCCTCGGTTTCAAATAACTGCAGACTTTAAAGATAGGATTTATCCTTTTTGCCTTTCCTAAAGACCACTAACTCCCTCTGGTGGTCTTTATAGAAAGGGAATTTTCCTATAGGATTTACGGAAGTAGAAGTAGCCTTTACGTAGTGTCTTGAGTTGAATTTTCTATTTATTATTTTCTATTATTTTCTCATTTCATATTTCTATCTATACTATTTCTCATTTCCATTATCTACTCTTTCTGTTATTTTATTTTTATACATTTAGTATACTACTAAATTTTGAAAAATATTCAAATATATAGTTTGAATGGAATTTTGTTTGAATTATTAATCGAAATTTCATTGAAATATAGCGACTTTAAGTTAAGCTTAGTTATATGCTCTAAATATTAGTAAGCCAAAGGAAATAAAGAAGAAAATAATAATTTGGAAACCACATTTGATGTTTAAAAAAATCATCTCAAACCGCAGTTTCCCAAAATGTAGTTTCATATAGAATATATATCATTAAAATTTCTATGGTTAAAATAGATACGAAGTTAAGTATTATTTTAAATATATTTCATACACGATTAGAATATGCAGGGGAAGACTATACATAATCTGATGCAAATATAATCAAAAGAAAGATCTGTAATTTAGTATTTTAAATTGTTCATAACTTATTTTTGACTTAGTAAATTTATTATAAAAAAAATGATAGGCCTGCATATTGAATTGTGCTTTAAAAATTAATAACAAATAGCCATGGTGCATAACCCTAACATTAATTCAAAAAATTTGTGAAAAGAAAGTAAAAATGACAATGGAATGAATTTAAGATTTGTGGCGGCTTTGTAAAGGTTGCGTAGTGTTGTTAAAATCCATACGGCAAAAAAAAAAAAAAAGACGATAATCAATTTTTACATTTACAACATTATTTGGTATTGCAGAGATCCCCGAAAAACTTTCTTCTATCAATTAAAAATAAACAAGTTAATATTTCCGTGGATAGATTAAAACCGGCATATGTGTTAAAACCTAATGAACTTCTGAATCCAACGTCATCAAATGATCATACATCTGTGCCGAGTGAACAAACATTTATACCAAGTCAGCAAGTTGCACAACCAAACACAACAACACGTTGCGGAAGACAAGTAAAACATCCTGTTCGTTTCAATGGCATTATTGACTTTTCTTCAAAAATTATAATTCGCCATGTCCATTTTAAAAAATTAACTTGTGTTATTGTATGTAAATGTTTATATGTAATTGTATTTGTAATTATTTTGTGCAATTTAAATTAGTATCAATGTGTATTTGTTCGCTATTGTTTGTATAGATATATTAATTCTTCTACCATTTTTAAAGTAACGTAACTTTGTTACAGGTAGGGGAGTGATTAGCGACACCTATTGATGGAAAATGGAGTAAAAATTTAACAACTTCTACTTTCACTGTTAACAAAGGAATTTTTCCCGCTAGAATGAAAACAGAACGTAGTTGGGGTTAGAAATGGAATAAAGATGTAGTAAATGTGAAAATTGATTATCATCTTTTTTTTTTTTTTTTTTTTTTTTTTTGCCGTATGGATTTTAATAACACTCCAACCTTTACAAAGCCGCCTCATACTTTTGGTATAGCTAGGATTTAGAATTTTGTGCTGGCTCTGAAAATGACACTTATACGAAGATATAATATTTTCCAAGTCAATTTCAATCACTTCACTTTGTTTTTGATTATGTGCATCGCTATTACAGGACTGGCCCTGGATCAGTACTTAGATTGAATGCAGGTCGAGTGTCTAAGCGAGAAAGTACATCTACTCAAAATCAAATTAAAAATAGGATGTAAAAAACAGCAAGCAAAAATATTATATACACTCATGTCCATAAATTAAGGATAATTCAGAATCACACAGAAATTGAACTCTAAAATAAAAATTTTACCTGTAGAATTATCATACACATCTTAAAGAAGAATATGCAAATTACAGGAAACCACCAGATGGCGCGGATAGTACGTCACAATGACGAGAGTGTAAGATAGGGGTATACAAGGAATGGTAGCAAAAAGTAAAATTGTTCACAAGCACTTTAAAAGCCTTTCAGTGCAATAACTGCATAGTTATGGCACAAAGGAAGCATTTGGATGATTTTTACATGGTAGAATTATCGGACGACTGGAATGGGGACGTACCCAGCTGGAAGTATCCGAGGAACTTGGAATAGCCCAGAGTGTCATCTCCAGGCTTTGGCAACGATTCCAAGATGATGGTAATGTGAGTAGATGTTACAGCACAGGTCGCCCCGAGTTATAACGCCGAATGAGGACTGGTATTTAGCAGTTACTGCCAAAAGAAACAGACGGAGCACAGCATCAGATCTGTCTCGACAGCTCTCTTCAGCTACCGATACGACAGTTTCAAGGCAGACCGTGTACAGATGCTTAGGGTACATTGGTCTATATGCTCGTAGGCCTGTCAGATGTGTTCCACTTACCGCAACTCCTGTCGCCTGCGATTAACCTGGAGTAGAGAGCATGCATTGTGGACACCGCAACAGTGGTCTTGTGTGATGTTTTGCGACGAGTCCAGGTTTAGTTTGCAGTCTGATTCTCGCCGGACTTTCATATGGAGAGCGCCAGGTACCCGTTACCACCAGAGAACACCATTGAACGACACCTTTACGGTGGTGCAAGATGGCTCGTTTGGGCAGGAATTATTCTTGGTTCCAGAACTGACCTGCTTGTTCAGAGTGTAACGATGACAGGCCACATCTATCGGGATGTCATTCTGGAACAACATGCACGTTTGTTTCGGGGCGCCATGGGTGCTGAATTTCTGTTTATGGGATGACAACGGCCGTCCTCACCGTGCAAACATTGTAGACGAATGCCTTCAATTGGAGGATATCACCCGTATGGATTGGCCAGCATACTCACCAGACTTGAATCCAATAGAGCATGTGTGGGATATGCTTGGCCGACGAATTGTAGCCCGTCAACTCCCTCTCACCTGTCCACCGGAACTTCGGAGGGCATTACTTGATGAGTGGTGTAATATTCCCAAGATCAGATTGATAATTTGATACTCAGCATGCCTAGGCGTTGTAATGCCTGTATTACATTGTCTGGGAGACATACTCCATATTAACCATCATACTAACCATGTTATACTGTTTTTTGTAAATAGGTTCTTTTTGAAATTTGCTCCAAGTAGTAAAAATCGCAATTTTTATTAATTATGTCAAACATACAGCATTTTTTTTTTGCTCTTTACCTTTTGTTTAATAAATAGACTTTACAAATAAGTCAAATTTGTTTTGCTTCTGTCTCTTTCTTTGCCTGAACTTCATTATCCTTAATTTATGGACATGAGTGTAAATGAAGAAAGAATAATAAAATAATCAAATTATAAGATTATAAAGAACCGAAGTAAAAATCCAATAGAAAGAATGATAACTGGGGGAGGTGAACGTGAGAGCGCAGAGTAGGAATGAAAAGCAAAACGGGAATTCCCAGAAAAAATGGGGAGAATAAACAGTAAAAAAGGATGTTATAGGACCCGTAATGCAAAACCAACATCAGTAATGAGTAGAGAAACAGATACATGGGCGTGTGAACAAATATGAATAAACGAAAAAAAAAAAATGTTTTCGAAAACGTACGAAATCTAGAGTTCTAAGAAAGAAAATATATCTTTATGGTGGCCACAGATCTGCTAACCATTTTTGTAGTTGAAAAAGGATATTTATGTTTTCCTTCGTTGTGTGCAAAAAATAGTTGTGCTTTAATTAAGTTATTATTATGCTTTCTCAAGCCAAGGAAGAAGTTTCTAGAGAGTTCAGTGATATAGCTGTCTATTGTAGCAATTCTGAGATCGTTATGAATAACGTCGTTTCTGATTATCCAGGGAACCTGGATCAGTGTTGCCGGGGATTCCAATACTATCACTTTCGGTTCGGTTAATTTTTTCATCTCTGTCGCACTGTTCGTTTGTTTGTTTTTCTCACTCTTAAAGTATTGACTTATTTTAAGTAACATTATTTTTTCTTCAAACTCCATCTTTCTTTTTTTGTTTTTCACTCCCACTCAGATATTTTCTATTACTAAATATTTAATCATCCAATTTATACAATGAACTAATTAATTTTACCACAGATAGCGGTTCCGACGAAACAAAAAGTAAGACAATAGTGAAGCACAGAGAATGTGCGAAACAAGGACATCCCTGATTTCTTGAAGTCACTGACTTGCCATCGAGAATTCTCACTTTTAATTTTGTAAGTACCTATTAATCATTCTTACTAAAAAATATAGATAAATTATTTCATTTTAACTATTTTTAAGAGTGACTTTCAAATGGGATTTACAAGATTTATTTCAACAATTGTAAACTCGCGAAAAGAAATAGCAAAACGTCACGAGATGGCGAACTACAATTCTTCCTGAATGTGTTTTTTTAAATGCGACACCGTACCCTTGAATATTGTTTTTTCTCCACTACGTACACATAGAATGGAATCCCAGTTGAAAAGCAGAATTAGTAATTAAACACACAAATAACAGATTATATAGTATCTATTAAATGCATTCGCTAAAGCAGGGGGTGGCCAATCCGCGTGCCGCATGAGACCCTCCTTCAATATTTTTCCGGGACATGAGACTTATCACACTTTTACAAAATATATTTATTTTATAATCGCTATAATGGCAAAATAAACTTTTATATAATTTTATATTTTATTTTTATTCGGGTTTTCCGCGTTTCCTCTCATCGAACATGCAAATGAAGAGCAGTTATCCCCAAAAGTGTCTTCCCGGCACAGTCTTCTTCAAAATGCTTTTGTTTATAGTAATTAATATAGTGGTTTTGGCGATCAGAATTATAATATTTCATAGTTGCAAATAGCAATAAATTGCTATCATTCAATTGCTGTTGTTATTTTTATATAGAAATTACGACTATATTTTTGTTTTTACTTTGTGAAATTAAAACATTTAAAATGTTGCATGTTTATTAAGAAACTTTTATTATATATATATATTATATACAATTCTTCTGTACGTGTGTTTCTCACTGAACTCATCCTAAACATCTGGACGGATTTTGATGAAATTTTTTGTGTGTATTTGAGTGGGTCCCCCGGATGGTTTAGATTCCCAATTGGGCCCAGTAGGTGGCGTTGCGATCAGATACCAGGATTTTTTTTTATTTTCAGGGTAGGACAGCTCTCTAGTATATATATATATATTTAAATAATCAAATTTCAATAAATAAAATCTAAAAAATAATGATCAATATATGCGTAGTTAGAAATCTAAATTCCTTTTCTATTAAGTTTTGCAACAAGAGGGAAAAAAAATGACATATTTCTCTTCTTTTAAATTTCCAATATTGTAAAAAATTATTAAATTATTTAAGTTATTACGCACAATTTTTCTTTTTCATAAATATTGTTTAACAATAAACATTTTTAAATATTTCTTTTTATTTGACGTATTAACAAAATATGTTTTTTTCCCAATTTTCTAATATTATTGATAAGTGGCAATTTTGGCATGAAAATATAATCGCGCGAGTTGGCTGAATATATCATATATATATATATATAGGAATATAAGGAAAATTTTTAATGAAGTGTGCAATTCTTTGCAAATATTAACTGTAATCGTACAAAAATTATAATAAGACTCATAAATGTTACTTAAAAATTAATTTTAGAATTTAAAACGAATGCATTTTAATTTTATTGGTAATGTTTTTAACTCGTATATATTGATATATTGTTCTATGTATATAAATTTATTTTTATGGCATAAATTTCGCAGTAAGATGAAATTTTGTAACCATGCTTCCTCCTACGCACTGCATGATCGCCCCCTGTGGCGTTCAGGAAAAATGGTCAGTAAGCCTCGAGACTCTCACCTGAGAGAATGTACAACGCAACCGGCGCTACCACTGAGAAATATCAGTAAGTGCAATCACGCGCTTCTGTTGAGAAACGTTTAGTTTTCAGTCTCTCATCCCGAGAGGAAATATGTTTAGAACAACCCCGTGTATTTGTTGCCCTACAGACTCTCCCCCGGCGAGGTAGTATATTTCGCGCATCCAATGCGTACCTAATCTATCTTAATTCCAATGCCTGGTGTGTATCTTTGTTTTCGACTTATTCGTAGAATTCTTCCCGAATCTATAATTATCTGTCTTTAAATGTGTTAAATATTGTCTGACTCTAATTGTATGTGTGTGATGTCTGTGAGAGTGTAAATAAAGCTGTGTGTTCTCCAACCTGTGCCTCAAGTCTCAACCCAATCACACCTAGTTACAATCCAGCTGCACAACCCACAACACTACAATTTCAGTTTATTGATGATTAAACGTTTGATAAAGTTTCTAGTATTACTCTTATCTTACATTACAGAAACTATTTTGAAATCTATATCTAAGATTTTTCATTCTAAGATCTTTCTTCTTTCTGGGATCTTTCCAACTCTTCAGAGAAAATTCCTCTCTGAAACGAGCTTGGAGGAAAAATGTTCAGAAGAAATTCCCTTTTTTTCCCCTAAAATGTGCATGTGGAGCTTTAAGATAATTCCTCTCTGTAACCCCTTAGCCGCAGCAATAAAAAGCAACGCCAGGGAAGAAGTCATCCCATCTGAGTTGAGTTGGCGGCGCTTGTTTTAGTTTGCTGAAATGCCTGAAATGACTTTCAATTTTTCAGCTTGATTATTCCGATAACCGATTAAAATTTTCGATTCCTCCTAAGGGTTTGAAGATGCTTCAAAATTCTTTCAGAATAAAAGTGTCTTGAGGAATTTTAATTTATAATTCGTTCATGTAGTTAAATTTTATTTAACTAAATAAATATTTTATAATTAAATTGTGCTTATGAAAAATTAAATTTTAATTATTTGCGAAATACTCCTACGTTTTAATGTTTTAACTTTTTTTTTTAACTCTGCCTTTTTACTACTGTGTCCAAAAAGTAAAAACAATTTTCAATTTAAAATTCCCGGGTATATGGAATTTCGTTTTTTTTTTTTTCTTTTTAGGTTGTTGGCACTGTCCTTGACATCTCTGGGAAATGCTACGTCAAAATATTCATTAGTGTTTGAGTTACGCTTGGCTTTGTGAGACGCTAAAAATGATTCCGTCGATTCTTAAAATGTCTGAATGAATTGAGCAAAGAACTTGCATTCAATTTTGTTTGCGGAAATGTATAGAATGTTGCAGAAGGCGTTCGATGAACATTCCTATATCGGAAAGAAATATTTAAAAAATAGTATAAACAGTTCAAAGAAAGCAGAGAACGCGTTGAAGACGAAGAGCCCTTGGTTGACCACCAACCTCAACCGACGAAGCTCACGTCTAAAAATTTTAACCTCCGATTTACAATTAGAGACCTTGCTGATGATGTTGGAATTTCAAAAGAATCTGTCAATTCCCTTTTGGGCCTCAAACGCGTCAAATCTCGATTGGTACCGAAAACACTGAATGCGCCAGCTCACACAGCATTGATTTTCGTGACTTGTTCACCAAAAATGAAACCCATATCGTTCCACAACCACCGTATTCCCCCATGCGACTTCTGGCTATTCCCTAAACTCAAAAGATCACTCCGGGTACACCGTTTTGAGTCGATTGAAGAGATTCAACGTGAACCGCCGCTTTGCTTTGGATGCCATCCCTGCCGATGATTTTTTAGCATGCATTGAGGATTGGGAAAGAAAGTTGGCATAAGTGCATTGTGTCCGGAGGGGATTACTTTGAAGGCGATGAAATAAATTTGGAAGAATGAATAAAGAGCGTTTTTTTAAAAAAATAATTGGCCAGATCCTTCTTCTTTATTGGCCCAACAGCCCCATATTGGGCAAAGGCCATCTGCCAACGGGCAGATTTCGAGACAGGTGATGTTTCACGGGGTATCAACCCAACTTTCTACAGTCATATTGGACCGGGACCTATGGTTTAAAGCGTATTCCGAACCACTACAAACATCCACGACACGACGGGGGGTCCAACTCTGAAACCTGTGACACCGAGAGCCAGAGCACTAATCACGGCTATCAGGTCCATTTGCAATGAAAAATTATTGATAAAGTAATTAATTGAATTTTACTTATTTTATTTATATTGCTCAGTATGAGCTAAAGAACTTTCATAAACGGAAACTTTTTATTCTGTAGATCGCTCCCCTAAGACAAAACCCTGGTGTGCGCTTGCATTAATAGGCTACAGGGGCCTGATGGCCGGGTGGCTAGCGCTCTTGTGCTCGGTTACCACAGATTTCAGATTCGAGTCCCGGCAGTGCCATGGATGTTTGTAGTGGTTTGGAACCTACTTTAAACCGTAGGCCCCTGTCGAATAGGATCGTAGAGCGTAGTGTTACTCGCATTATTTGTTGTTGTGTCTAATCCTCAGTATCTTGTGTGTGGGACGGAAACCCTATGAGTAGCCTACTCATGAACGGGTGGAAAGGTGCAGCATCTGTTATGATAGGAACACACGTAGTTAGAAGTCTGACTTGGATCCGTGTTGCTGAAGAATGAGGGCAGTACTACTCGTTTACCTACTAATTAGAACTACCCCTCATTTGCATATCGTATGGGAGAAAACCCGTAAAACTCCTACCAGGTCTGATTAACGAGGCAAGCTGCTAAACATCCGAAACGCCATCGAGTCTCCCGTATTTTGAAACAATGTCTACAACAAAGCCGCTGAACCGAGGCTTATGGATTAGAAGTCTCAGCCCTAATGCTTACTAGCGGCGCACGTCGGGCGGATAATTTTGTAACAAAATATTACAATAAGTTTACATACATGAATATTTTATTGTTTAATCATTTTGGAGGGAAATCTATGCACAAGAAAACTTATTAATAGAAAATAAATACCAAATATTTAGCAGAATTAAATTTGCATTTATTTGCCGCTAAAAAAATGAATCATCTCTTCTGAAAATCGTTGTATGATAATAGACTTTTTTTCTCTCTTCTCACCAACAGCATAGAGTAGTAAGTAATCTACAGTAAAGTTTGTTGCCAAATATCGCTAAGCTATCACTGCATAGGTTAGATAACAAAGTAAAAGCCATTGCGCTGTATGATCGCGTAAGGCTTATGTTTGCCACAAGCTGACAAATCAGACATGTGCTTTGTTATATTACTACTCTATATGCACAACACACACTGGTACGTGATAGTAGATGAAAAATGCCTGGAATGCAGTTATAGATAAGAATTAAAAGCGCTTTGTACAATGTCGCATTAATGATGAACTGTGTTATTGAACCGGATTGTCACGTCTTTATCAAACAGAAGTGTGTGTGTCGAGGGGGTGTCTAGTCAGTTTAAAAATACGATTCTCGACTCTTTTATAAAAACAAGTAATATAATAAAAAAAAAAAATTTTAAGTCATTTCCTACTTTTTTTCACTCTATTACAGAAAGTCTTTTTATAAATAATTTTCATTCATTTTTTAAGTTTATCTGGCGCCATCTATTGGTAGATATATGTAACTTAGATCTAAAAAAAAAACTAAAATAAAATTAATTAAATTAAATTACTGAATTAATATTTGAAACAACCGTATCAACATCAAGCGTCATCCACTACAACTTCCAAAAAAATGTATTTGAACTGGAGTGGATGAATAAAAAAAGTATTTTATGAACGATTGAAAATTTGAACAAGGTATATATAGGGAGAGTGTGAGCTAATAGAAGGAATTGAAATAATATTTATTTTTCCAAAACTCTGAGAATTAAGGTTAAAATTAAATGATGAGGATGCAATTCAATTATATACTTCAATAATACAATAGTAAAGGAAATGACTTCTTTAACAATATAACAAGCAAGTTCTGGAGACTTTTCCAGCATTGTTGATTATACAAAGTTATTTTCGATCAACAATGACAAAGATCTTATAGACCGCTGGGGAGCATGAGGGTGGAGGTTCTATCCACTGGCGGATTCGTTGCTGGCACTGTTTCAACAAACGAGGAGACTCGATGGCATTTGGGAAGTTCAACATTTTGCCTCGTTAGCCTGATTACCTGGTGGGAATTTTTCCGGGTTTTCTCCCATACAAACGCAAATGCGGAGTAGTTCCTCTAAAAGTCCGTCAAGGAAGACACTGCCCTCCTTCACCTACTTGGAGCCAAGTAAGACTTCTACCTACGAGTGCTCCATCACAAACCTGTTTCCTTCCATAAGACCACATGTGTTCTTGGAATTTGGTCTAGATGTTGCTGTCTGCCAAGTGGGATAAGAAACAACAGATCCTATAGAAGCTAGTATATAATGCTTTGATACATATTAATTTGATATTGTATCTTTTATATATGATTTTTCTTGTAAGTAAATTTAAAAAGACCATGAATGGCTTTCAAAGGAGTGCAAATATTACAGCTTTAAAGTTGTAAAAAATACTTTGTTATAAAAAAAAACGATTTTAATTGATAGCGTTTTCGGGTTCGAGTCCCGGTGGTGCCATGGATATTTGTAGTGGTTCGGAATCCACTTTAAGCCGTAGGTCCTGGTCTCCTATGACTGTAAGAGCATCACGGAGCAGAAGTCAGGCTTCTACCTACGGGTGCTCCATCAGAACAGAAGCTGCACCCCTTTTCCCTCCTATCATGAGGATACGACAACAACAAATCAACAACAATTGATAGCTTTTAAATGATTTCAATAAAAGTCATTGAATTTATATCACAAATTGTTCTAATGTAAAGATCATACTACATAAAGGAGCCAGGGTCGGAAGTCCTGTCCGATTCAGAACTCGGATTTTTGGATCCATTTCTCCCTTCTGCTAGCAGATATGACGATATCAAATAGCCGGGAATATGTTGGCTGTTTTGTTTTCTCCAAAATTTCTTAAATGCTTATCTTCTGTCCAATTTTCATTATCTTAAATTTACAACACGTCACATATAATTGCAGTATCAAAAATAATCTTTAAAAAGGGGGAAAAACCCTTTGTTAATTTTATTTCATGAACATAAAAATAGAAGTTTATTGTGATAGGGTAAGTCAAAGAACTGGCGCGGATTATTCGAAAACATTTTTTTTTTTTTTTAAGCGAAATTTATGGTGTTGTTATTTCATCCCATTTGGTAGAAAAACGATCATTTAGACCAGGAATGGGCAAACGTTTTCGGTCGCGGGCCAAAAATCGAAAGAAAAAAAGTTTGGTGGGCCAAGATAAATTTTTTAAAAATTTTAAAAACAATATACAAGTTTTACAAATTAAATATGCTAATGAGATGAATGAAATAGCGATTTCATTTTAAAAGTTCCTTGTATTGAGGTTCGAAGTGATATGTACTGATTCTAAGGAACGAGGCTCATTGCTCATCTGTCAGTCTACTTCTGAAATAATTCTTTCTAAGACTGGAGCTTAAAATGCACAGTCTGCCACATGTGAAGTCTAATTCACCTATATTGGATGTCTGCTCCCCGAGAAAGAGATAACGCTTGTTGGCGTCAATGTGCAGCTATAACTAACAGAGAACTTCCGCTTTTAACACTTTAACGATTGAAAGCTGTCTGTGCTTGCTATTTCCGTCGATTTATGTTTTGCAGAACAAAAATAGAGAAAGTAATAAGATCATCAGTCCTTTGAAAAAATGGAAGAAAAAAAAAAAAATATTTAATCAAAGTAGAAAAGGAGATGGATGAGTAATATATAAATATATATTTCTTTTAATTTGCCTTGGACCGGTAAAATAAAATTCTATCCGCGGGCCAGATAGAATCTTCCGGTGGGCTGGAGTTGGCCCGCGGGCCGAACAGAATCTTCCGGAGGGCTGGAGTTGGCCCGCGGGCCGTAGTTTGCCCATCCCTGATTTAGATCAAGTCCAAGAACTCATGCGGTCTCATGGAAGGAGGAAAGGGGAGGGGGGGCTTCTGTTGTGGTGGAACACCCGTAGGTAGAAGTCTGACTTGGTTCCGTGATGCTGACCTTTTACGTGGTAGGGTTGTCAGCCCGTCGCCCAACGTCTACAGTCATATTAGACAGGGATCTACTGCTAAAAGTGGATTCCGAACCACTTCAAACATCCATGGCACTGGCGGGACTCGCACCCGAAACCTATGGCACCGAGCGCCAGTCACGCGGTAACCAGGCCGTGAAAATTATGGTTGCTGATTATACGTTGCTGTGAATTAGAGGCAGAATATTGCAGGACTTAATTTTTATCTGGCAATTTATCAAATAAATGATTACTGACAGACTAGAAATATGTTCGTCAAGTGACTAACCAAGATGGATGATGGCCAGGTGACTAGTGCTGTGGCGCTCGGTGTCACTGTTTTCGGGTTCGAGTCCCGGCATTTCCATTGTTGTTTGTAATGGTTAGGAATCCACTTTAAACAGTAAGTCCTGGTCTAATATGACTGTTGGACGTAAAGTTGACGACCCTACTTCGTAAAAAGAAAACATCTCTTGTTTCGAAATCTGCCAGTAGGCAGACGGCCTTGACCCACCAAAGTTCTGTTGAGCCAATGGAAGAAGAAATAGGTTCGCTACATATGGCAACAACGATAAAAATTAAAATTTTAATATTTAATCAAACTAGTACATATTTTAATCACAGTACTACTTTCACGATAATAAGAAGGTAAACATAATATGTTATTATTTTTTCATCTCACTAGTTATAACAATTTAAGGCTCGTTCCCACCGAGGCGTGAGGCGTTTAAGCGTTAAGCCCTGATCAATCACTAGCCTCACCACGTTCGCCTGAAACGGTTTGAAATGCACCGCTTCGAGTTGACCCACTTTCAACTCGGAGCGGAACTTCACTAGGCGTAATGCGATTTCTGACGTTTCGCTGTGAAAGGGTCGAAAAAATTTCTTGCCTGCCGCGTGAATCTTCAACGCCTCTCGCCTCGGTGGGAACGAGCCTTTAGGCAGCATTCAACCACTTAAAGACTATTCCTGACTTTATATATATATTAGCATTCCATTTTCAGCAATAATTATTTTCTTAAATACTTACTGTCATTTAACATCTCTGTCCTATTAGTTCTAAGCAGAGAAGTTTAAGATTTAAAACATTTAAACTTATTCTATATTATTCAGTCAGTACATCCAGTGCATTGTATCTTGCAAGAGATGGAGTAGACATTTTCTAAGTTTATTTATGTCGGTGTTTATATGAAAACATGGAGGCTACCTTGGCCTCTAACAGACTGTAGTGCTGACGACGTAGAAGAAAAAGCTTATATGAAAAGCTAAGCTATGCAACATAGTCAACTCCAGAAAAGTTTCTGAGGGAGAAAAATGTTTCTATTAGTTTTGGTACACGCCTGAATGGCCGAGTGGCTAGCGCTCTGGCGCTCGGCACCTCAGGGTTCGAGTTGCGGCCGTGCCATGGAATTTTGTAGTGATTCAGAATCCTCCGTTGGTCCCGTCTAATATGATGGTGAGCGTTGCGGGGGCATTGTTACTCCGCGTCCGTGGCTTCTCTTCAAGCTACAAGCACCTCCTGGGTAGTGCTAAATGAGTAACATCGGTGCAGCGCTTGCTTTGAGGCATCCAAGACAATTGTCTAAGTGTTTGCCAGTTGCATTAGAACAAAAAAAAAAAAAAAAAAAGTTTTTGGTATGTTTTTTCGAAATATCTGAGAAACGATCAACTTCAGGGATTTTTCTACTATTAGTGATTAAAAGAGGATTAATTGTCCTACAATATTCACTATTACAACGTGATATATCCAACATTCAAATGTCTTTCAGGTGATAAAAAAATATTTATGTTAAAAATGTTTTGCTGTTTATTTATTGACTAAATACAGGTGCGCATACCAATTTGAGCTACATGTGTCCTCCGCATAAAAGATGAGGGACATCACCCTGATGCTTTTGCAACTAGCCTTCCCTCGCACGAAGTTTAACTCTGTCCTTGCTTCGATGTCATCCTTGAGATTCGAAAAAACGAATGGTTTGTTTTCACCGTTTATCATCCTCCTCGTGGTAATGAAAACTGATGACATTCGCGACAGTTTTTACAACAGCAGATTTCGGGATCATTAGTATGAAGGAGTCTTATGTACAACATCTTTATTTACTATGTTTTAAAACGAATTTAATTTATTTAGTAAAATATATGGGTGCATGTGAGAGAGAAAACATTACAACACAATTTTAGTCATAATGTTTTGTTTGCTCGTTTAAATAAGTACTATGGATGTTTGTTATTTGAATCCAAAAAGCTCTAATGACCATATTTTTTTTTTTTCTGAGCAAAAGTAGCGGTAGGAAAAAATTATTTTCAGAATCAGTGCTGTACGATATACTAATGAGGGGTGTATTCCACTAAACGACCCCAGGAAGACGATGTCCTACGAGACAGATGAACATTATTTATACAGAGTGATTATAATTAAAGTCCCGCTCTCAAAATGCTGTAAAAAATAGCGGTAGGAAAACCGCTCGTCACAATGAGTTCAAATTTGAACTGAAGCTACTGGAAGAAGAAGGAAATGGCACAGTATCAAAAAAAAAAGGTTCCAAAGTGCAATAATAGATGGCGCTGTAAACGGCCTAAAGAGAGTGAATTTGGCTGCCAGTGATATTTCAAATCGAAATGGCAACGTATTTGGCATGAGTTGCACATTCAACCAACTGTAGTGTCCAATGTGCTTGATTGTTTCGGTTTTTTGACGGAAAAAAGGACTTCCAAGTGATTCAACAGTTGTGACACTGTTACTGGAAAGCCCATCCACCACGGCAAGGTCATACCAAATTGGATGGGAGAAATCGGTGGAACTTTTTCCTGATGCCATGCCATACCATTTCCCCCTTCTTCAAGTATCTTCAGTTTAAATTTGAAGCATTGTGACGAGTGTTTTTTTTTTTTTTTTTTTTTACAACATTTTGAAAGTGGTCTTTAATTATAATCACCCTGTATATATCGTTCTGGGTAAAAATTGAACTTAAAAAATTTTATAAAATCGATTCATTATCAGCAGAATAAATTAAATAAAATTTTAAAATAAATATTTTTAATTGCACAAATACACATTTACATATTTAATTACACAACTAAACCAATTATTAATTTAAAAAAAAGATATAAATTTAAATTAAAAGATTTTACGTGAACAATTTATTATTTCTTAGTAAAAAAAAAAAAAAAAATTATTCTGCATCTTAAAAATGAAAACCTAGATGTTATTTTTTAATTAAATACATATTTCATAAATATATTTAAATATTTCGAAAAATTTTAAGGAATTTTTTTTTTTTTTTTTAGAGTAATTTTACATTATCTAAAATAAATCTATTTTGAGTATTATTTAATATGCTTTTACTTTGAAACAATGAGAATGATTACATGATTTTGATAAACAAAAATATATTAAAGTTTAATAATCTCGCGTGTTTTCATACACGTGTTTCTTTAACACGTTTTTGTAAATAAATACACGTGTTTTAAAATGAGAGGTGAACGTCTTAATTTATTAGAAATTGTGGCGCCATCTATTATAAAGATGCGGAACAAAACGTTAGAATCCATTTCAATTTTTCCAATTTTTTTTCATTCTAATCGCATTCATTCTTTAAAAATATGTTGAAAAGTAACAAAATATTTAATTATGTTTCTAAAATATTTATAAAAATGGTGCATGTCATTTTTTCAATAATTTCTTTAAAATATCCCAGAAAAGAAAAATTTTGTTTTTTTTTTTTTTTTATTAAAAATCGTAATTTATTTAAAATCTTATTCACGTGAAATTAAATTACAGAAATAAATTATTTTAAACTGTGGTGTGAGAAGAATTATCTACAAATTAATTTTTTTTATTAAAATTTATTTATTTTAATTAATTAAAAAAAAATTTTAATTTAAAAATAATTTTTTTAAATATATATATGTATATATTGATTATAAAAAAAAGAATGAAACAACATAATTGAAATGATAACATAAAACAACATAATGAAATTTCTAGAAAATAAATAATTTTTAAATGAAAATTTATTTTAATTAATTAAAATAAATAAATTTAATTTGTAGGAAATCTATCGTTATATATATATATATATAATAATAAAAGAAATAATTAAATTAAAAAATAAAATAAAAATTTAATCTATTTTATAATAATTTAATTATTATAAAATAAATTAAAAACTTATAATAATTAATTATATATTGTATATATATATGTATATATATTTATTTATTTATATATTAAGAAATTACTTTCTTTAATATTAAAGAAATTATTTTCTGATAAAAAATGTGCTTATAAATTTAAAAAAATATTAATTAAGAATAGATTGAATTAAATAGAACTTCTAATTTCTGTATGTGTGTGTCTTTCTCTCTCTCTCTCTCTCTTTTATCATTTTTGGTCCGAAAAGGCCTGGTGGTGTTTCAGAGTAAAAAGGAAAAAACAATGTAAAAACTAATATAATAGCACAGCGGTGGCCAATCCCGCTACCCGCCTTGAATATTTTTTCGCCACGCGAGATGATCACACTTTTACAAAATATATTTATTTTATAATGGCCAAAGTAGTGAAAACCATTGTATTAAAAAAATACTTTATGTGTGCGTTCAAAAATTAACTGTCGAAATGATGAGATAAAATTAACTTTCATTTTAAAATAATATTCTTGCGAATATAGGACAGATATTGCCTGCTTTATTTATGGGTTTTCAGTTATGAGTTCGCAGAATAATTAAATTATATTCTGCGAACTCATGTTGTGCATCTTAGAGCATCTAATATAACAATTTCTATGTTTCACTTTTAAATGACCTCAGTGACCATCCCTAGATATTCACAGTTGATTGTCGATAGCAGACTCTTAGTTGAAGGTGTTAGCGTTTGTGGTTCAACTTATACCTGCGAATCGTTTTTTTTTTTTTTTTCGAAAATAAAATTGATCAAACACAAAACACGCTCAAACATAACGGACGCTAACCTGCAACGCTAACCTGCTAACCTGCCATTACGATGTGCAAATACCCAAATGGAGATCGATTTGCAAAAGCTAAGTGAAAGAGTGGAGAAACACATATCGCACCAGTAAAATAAATATTTTTTAATGATTTCATTTTTTATTTCGTTTATATTTATATATTTTTTATATTTCCTTTTTAGTGTTTGTTATATATTTCTTTACAAGGGCCTGAGTGGCGGAGTGGCTAGCGTTCTGGCGCTCGGTACTACAGGTTTCGGGTTCGAGTCCCGGCGGTGCCATGGGTGTTTGTACTGGTTCGAATCCACTTTAAACAGTAGGTCCCGGTCTAATAGGATCGTAGAGCGTTGCGGGGGCATTGTTTCTCATCGTCCGTCGTTTATCTTCAAGTTACAAGCACCCTCTGGATAATACAAAGTGAGTAATGTCTGTGCAGCGCTTTCCTTAAGGCATCCAAGACCAAGGTGTTTCCCAGCTGCATTAGAAAGAAAAAAATATTTCTTTACAATGTGCGTTTAGTATCATTATTATTATATTATCTATATTTACATGTAGGAATAATAGAGAACACAACAATAATAACTCATTCTGTTTCAATTTTTCGCTCCATGTCTATAGTGGGTCTACATCTAATAGGGGGATATATCATTTTATATGCGGCCGGCGGAGTTAGGATGCATTTCCAAAGTGGCCCGCAAGATCATTTAGATTGGCCACCCCTGATTTAGACTAAGATTCAAAGTTCAGAATATTATGATGGTTTCTTGAATGCTTTTTAGTTCTCCAAGAGTCAAAGCCACTATTTCAAAAGTTTCCTAAGTGTAAATATTTGTTATTATTCATAGTCTTTCTTTGAACTTGGATACCTTCTTATAGAAAGGAAAGTACAATACAATTTTATAAAAGATTGCCAGCCGATTTCACTCAGAAATGTTTTTCTAAATGACAGAAATTTATTGCCTGCAACCTTAAGTCCTAAAAGCAAAGTTAACACCTCCTGTCATTGTAGCATTCCAACCCAGGTGTCCTTCCATGTGTATGAATAAGAATTAATTCCATATGAGGTATACCTGCCCTAACACCCACATGGATTCCCCTTTTGTAAAATGTATAAAGTCAGAAGAAACCTCTGAGTAGGATGTGAGGGTTGATTTCTGAATATAATACTTCTGTGTCTTGAAACCGTTTATTTTCACAGAAAGGGATTCCGTAGTATTTCTACCGAATTCATTCAAAACATTCTCCACCTACTTCTTCGTATAGTACAGGGGTGGCCAACCCGCGGCCCGCCTTGAATATTTTTTCCGGCCCGTGAGATGTATCACACTTTTACAAAACACATGTATTAAAAAAATACATTATGTGTGTCATCTATCTATTCAAAAATGAACTGTCGAAATTATGAGAAAATTAACTTTTTAATTTTTTTAAATAATATTCTTGCAAAAATATGACAGATATTACCTGTTTTATTTATGAGTTGACAGAATAATTAAATTATATTCTGCTAACTCATGATACGCGTGCCATCTTGGAACATGCTGTAATGAATAAAAATGTCTATAGTCTAAATCTAATAGGGGGATATATAATTTTGTATGCGGCCCTCAGGGTTAGGATGCATTTTAAAGTGGTCCGCAAGATCATTTGGATTGGCCACCCCTGGTATAATACATTTCTACCGAATTCCTTCAAAACATTCTCCAACTACATCTTCGAATAGTAAGTCGATGTCCAGAAAGTATCTGCCTATTAAAAGCAAATACATCTCATTGTGAAAGGAGGAGGGGGGAGGGGGAAGGGTGTTGATAAGATGTGATTAATGTATCATTTCCCAGAAAACAAGTTGCCATCTAGACCCCCTTCGAAGGGTCCTTGCTTTTCACACATTTCCTTTGAACTACCCATTAGGAATACCTATTCAGTTACATTTCATTCTCTTCTCAAATTTTGCTGTAAACTTCCCCACGGTATATGGAAAAAAATATTCTGTTACACTTTGTAATACATTGTACACATATACTTCTGTAATACATTGATGTATTAGTTCAGATAGTTAATGAGTAAGGATAAAAAGAAAAAATATATTTATTGTCATTGTAGTGCAGTTAAATCTGATGTTTTTTTAAAAATCATTATGGATAATAAATCATAATGCTACTAGTTGTGTACGTGTTTGACAAAAGAAAGAAACAAGTTGTTTTTTAATCGCCTAATATTCCGTACCAGTTGGGTTTTTGTCACTCTACGGTCATTTGCGCACACTTCAGGCTAATTAGGACGGGACCTACGCTTTACCGTGGATTCCAAACCGCCCACAAACATCCATGCCACAGCCAGGATTCGATCCTGAAGCCTGTGGTACCAAAGCGCTAGGTGTGTACAACGTGTTGTTCAACTGTAGTGCAAGAAAAGGAATAAATGTTGTTAAAGGGCCCTACTGGGCAGTGAAATGGTCAAAGGGGCGACAGGTGGCTTCGCTTCATTTGGAAGGAGGGGGGTATTTAATAAAAATTCGGTCTACCAGTCTTCTTTTTCTTTCCATTTTATAAGGATTTCTGATAAAGTTTGAAACTGTATTGGGGCTCACCTGCAACAATCGAGCAATCTCTCTGACACCTTTACCATCATTTTGATATGCGGAAATTTGGCCTTTTTGAAAATCGTTCAAAGGTATTCCTTTAGGCATTTCTGAGAAAAGGAGAAACAGCGTAACTTTTAAACAAATTAGATTTTTGACAGAAAAGGATAAAACTAAGTACAAAATCACTATTTAACTAAGAACAACTCACTGAATTAAATATACTAGCAAGTGTCCTTCTTCTTTTTTTTTTTTTTAAGCATCGGAAATTATATATACTAATTTTATTATTAATATTAGTGGTAGACGTTTAATTTTTGAGTAAAATGAAAAAAAGGGTCATTAAACTAAATCTGCATAAATATCTGGTAGTTAGAGAAAATAGAGACATTAATTGGCAAAAAAAACACTGTTCTTCTATTTTTTTTACGCAGTGTACGTATATATTGGAACATGGAGAATATATTCGCGATATGTCATTTTCTACAATGCATTATTTATTTATTATTATTATTATTTTTTTTTGGTAGGACAACATATGCCGGGTTCTGCTAGTATATATATATACATATATATTATTATTATTATTATTAGCTTTGAGGGGAAATTTCTTGAAATAAAAAGTTTTAAGTAAAAATAGAATGAAGAAAATTTTTATAAAATCCATTCATTATCAGCAGAATATATAATACAATCTATTTTTAGTTAAAAAAAAAAAAAAAAAAAGTTTTTTAAGCAAATATTTTTTTAATCGATCGTTTTACACAACTGTGTTCTGATTTAAAAATTTGGTACTTACGTATTAACGGTACCTTGGCGACAGTTGCGCCAATAAAAGTGCAAACGCGCCAACCGCAGCTACAGATTTGGCGGTTTTTAGTGGCACCAATCTATTCTATTGGTTTGGTAACCTTAGTAGCTGTTAGATTGGCGACACTTAAAAACCGCCAAGTTTGTCGCCAAGGTACCGTTAATACGTAAGTACCAAAAATTTAAATAAGATTTTTCAAGTAGTTTATAAATAATTTAACAAATAGTATTTCTTATTAAAAAAATAAGAAGAAGAAGAATCTGCATATTAAATATTAAAACCTAGATGTTATTTAGAAAATAAATATTTATTTTATAAATGTTTTTAAAGATTCGAAAAAAATTTTATAGATTTTTTATAGTAATTTTACTGATAATTATCTGATATTTAGTTTCATTTAAGGCCACATTTTCTTTGAAACAATGAAAATGATTACATCACTTTGAAAGAACAAAAAAACCCGAAAATCAACTAACGCGTGTCATAATGTCGCGTGTTTACGTACATGTGTTCCTTGAACACTCATTTAACCACGTAAATAAAGCCACGTGTTTCAAAATGAATGGAGATAGTCTTAATTTACTTCTAATTGTGGCGCCATCTATTATAAAGTTTAGGAAATAAAATATTACAATCTATTTCATTTTTCAATCTTTGGAAATTCTTAATATTTTTTTCGTTTTATTCACATCAAAATTTTCAAAAATTTGTTGAAAATTAAAAATATATAAAATTATAGTTATTTTGTTCTAAAATACTTAGACGAAAATGGTGCAATGTTTTCGCCAATAATTAAAAAAGCCTAAAATATTCCAGAAGAGGTAGATTTGTTTTTTTATATTTTTTTCATGTCATATAAATTGTCTTTCCTCTATTGTATTTATTTTAAAATTTTATTAACGTGAAATAAATTTTATATTTCAAAGATTAATTAATTAAATTAATTAAAAGATTAATGATTAAATCGTGGCGTGTGAAGCCTTTCCTACAAATTAAAATTAAAAGGCTCGTAGATAACTAAAGCCAGTTAGAAATAATAAAGAAATATAAAAATTAACTATCGCAAATTTAAAAATTACACTTTGGGTTTTCATGAATTCCATTTTTTTTTTTTTTTTTTAAAGGGGAAGTAAAGAAAAACCAACCATTTTGTCTGGTTTTCATACAACATATTTATGAGAGAGATCTTTATTATTATTGTTTATTTTAAAATTTTTTTTTTTTTTTTAATTTTGCTATTATTTTGTTGCTATAAAAAATTTCACAATAATTTAGCGTCTACTAACTGTTATACATAATATATGTCAAACCTAATATCAATAATACATGTTACCCCTATATTAATATAACAATAATACGTGTTAAACCTGATCTTTGTACATTTCAATCAAATATGCAGTAGTTTTTTCATGTGAAATATGTATCACATATGTTTTGATTATCAATTATCAGTTTTCCTCAATCTTATTCAATTCATACTTGTTCGAAAAATATACACATGTTTATATTTCATTAAAATACCAGAATTTAAAAATTGAGATAAATGTATTCTTTAAAGCAGGGTGGCCAAGCCAAATGATCTCGCGGGCCACTTTGGAAATGTATCCTAACTCCGCGGGCAACCTATAAAATTATATATTCCCCTATTAGATTTAGACCCACTATAGAGTGAAAAATTGAAACATAATGAGTTATTATTATTCTGTTTACTATTATTCTTACATGTAAACATAGATAATATAACAGTAAAGATACTAAAGCACATTGATATACATTGATAGCACACAGATATTACGCACATTGTAAAGAAATCTATAACACTAAAAATAAAATATAAGATACATATAAATATAAACCTAATACAAGAATGAAATCATTGAAAAATATTTATTTTAGCAGTGCGATATTTGTTCTCCACTCTTTCGCTTAGCTTCTGCAGATCGATCTCAATTTGAGTATTTGCACATCGTAATGGATGTTACAGGTTAGCGTTCGATGTGTTTGAGCGTGTTTTTGTGTTGGGTCAATTTTATTTTCGAAAAAAATATTTACATGTGCATGTTGAACCAAAAGCGTTAACAACTTTTTGTGGCAGATTTCTTAAATTACAAAATTTCTCTATATATCTGTCATATATTATGTCTTACATTATCAATATATGTCATATATTCGCATGAATATTATTTAAAAACAAAGTTAATTTCTTTCTCATAATTTCGACAGGTAATTTTTAAATATATGGATGCATATTTTTTATTGCGCATAATGCTTTTTCAAAACAATTACTAAAAGAAGTATTAAAGATGGGGTGTGATAGTATTTTGCCATATTAACAAATTTCTCGATATACAAAAACATTTTAATGCAAAATATATTTTACAATAAATAACAAATATTTTGCGTTATAAATTATAATTTTATAACTTTTGAAATTCAGGAAACAGCCACTTTAATCAGCCAAGTTCTGATGCATGTCGTGAACAAAATAAAATGTAGATAATATGTTACAAATGAAATATGAATCATAAATTACAGATGAAATATGTATATGATATAATTATTCATTTATAACAATGAATGACTTACACCAATGATAATCAATCTGATCCCTACCACTTATGATGATGACGTACATTTTACATTATTGATTTTTGGTAAGTTTTATAAAATTCTAGACAGTACTGTGGTAACGTAAATGTCTCAGTGCAATAAAAAAAAATAGCTGCTGTCTATTTTTTTCGGTCAAAGAACCCATTTGATTTAAGAGGACAACCTGTATGCCTGTCCTGTATTCATTTGTACGTACAGATACTATGAGTATTCAGCAGCAGTGGATCTCAGATATATTTTTTAATTGGGTACACATGATTTAGTTATACTTAGTATCTTCTTCTGCAGAGTACCTAATGCATCTAGATCGTTACTTGGTTTGACGCTCTACGACCATTTTGCGTATTTTTGGGCTAATTAGACCGGGACCTACAGTTTAACGTGGATTCCGAACCACAAACAAACATCCATGCCAACGCCAGGATTCGAAACTGAAGCCTATGGTACCAACGGCCAGAGCGCCAGCTAACTGGCCATCAGGCCGCTTTCGTTGTTTAAGACTTCTCCTATGAAAATGATGTTTGATTAAAACAACTGAAAAGACGAGCTTTCACATCTAGCAGTGCGGATAGTCACTCAAGCCAAGTATTGTAGTAAGCACAATGCATATTTTTTGCGGAATTGGTGAATTTATATATAGGAATAGCGCAGTTAATCTAGCATCTCACTGAATATTTACAACTTTTAATAAATATACACCTTATTATTAGGACTGAGTTATTTTCTTCAGTTCAGCTTCAGGGTAGGTTGTAATTAAGAGATTTTATAAAAATAGCATGACAGTGGTGAAATTCTAGTGGAGTACGTATCCAAAAATATATTACAAAGCATAACATTACCGGACTCGTAACTCAGAGGCAATGTGCGCCACTGGTGAGCATTGGGACTGAGGTTCAATCTGCTGGCTTTGTTCTAGACACTGTTTCAAAAACAAGACTCGATGGCGTTTGGGATGTTCAAGATCTTGCCTCGTGGGTCGAACAAACTGGTGGGAGTTTTAATTTTTCTCTCATACGATAGCAAATGCGGGATAGTTTCCCCTAAAAGTTCTCCCGGAAAGCGCTTTCCTCCTTCTTCAGCGACACGGAGCAGAAGTCAGACTCCTACTATCTACGGGTGCTCCATCACAGCAGAAGCTGCCCCCTGCTCCCATGAGGGGATACGACAACAGTTAATTTGATATAAACATACGAAATATGTACATTGATATAATGATTTTTATATAGCAATTTATGATTTAGATGATCACATGACAACCTTTTTGTACTTCATTTGTATATTCATACATGCATTTTACATTACTGTTTTCTGGCAGTGCTATAAAATTCTGGACTGTACTGGGGAACAAAGTATTTCAATGCAAGTTCTTCTTCATTGATTCAATAGCCCTTGTTAATCCTATTACCGGAAGCTAGGTTTTAAAGTGGATTCCGAACACATTACCGGCACCATCGGGACTCGAACCCGAAACCTGTCACACTAGAGCTCTAGTCACTCAGTCATCAGGCCCAGAATTTTTTATTAACTGTTTTTAATTCTAAATCTATGTAATTTTTTAAAAAAATAAAACTTTTTTGGTGTTGGGGAAGTACATAATACTCATGTATCTTCACATTTAGCCCACGAACTCATTAAGCTAATTGATCCTAATTGTTAGTTATATTAGAACGGAAGTCACGGTTTTAAAGTGAATTCCGAACCACTACAAACATCCACCATCCAATTTGAACGGAAACCTGTGGTACCGAGCACCAATTCCTGTTTTACTTTTTAATTAAAATCCAGTAAAAATAATTTTTAACGTAATATATTTTTCTTTCCGCATTATAGAACTTGGCCCCTGAAATATTCCAGATAATTAATTAAAATTATTCTTATTAATTTAGATCTTTTGATATTAAAAAGCGTGCAAACTTTTTACTAACTCATATCAAATCACCCGAGACTTAGTTACAAACTCAAACAATTGCTTCAGATTTGTTCGAACGCCACAAGTTTGGGGTTCGTGTCCCGGTGGTGCCATGGTTGTTTGTAATAGGTCGGAATCCACTCTAAGCCGTAGGTCCCAGTCTAATTAGACCAAAAAAAAAATGACCGTAGAGAGACAAACCAAACCAAACATCTTCATTGGCGCAACAGTCCCATGGTGGGTCAAATCCACCTACCTACTGGCAGATTTCGAGACAGAGAATGTATCTTTTTACGGGGTAGGGTTGTTAGCCCTACGCATATCGCTCTATAGTCCTATTAGACCAGGATCTTAGATTTAAAGTGGATTCCGAACCACTACAAACATCCATGACATCGCTGGGATCGACAATCCGAAACCTGCGATACCGATCGCTAGTCACTCGGCCATCAGAGCGCTGAATGTAAGTTATCTCGTAGAATAGCAAATTTAGCATTCATATAAACACTATTTCATAAACTCCAATAAAAGACATGCATCTCCAAATCATTACATGTTCAACGACATACATGACATTTAGTCTTACATTTTTGTGTTTCAACAACAGTACTTGGCATTAGCGAAACCGTTTTCTTATCATCAAAAGCCGAATCTATGAAACTTGTTCTCATTGGAAAAAAAAAATTAATATTTCCAGAACTCTGCTGGTTTGTCGACATATGTCTTTGCAAACAAGTCTTTTCTCCTATGTCACTGATGCATGGTTTTCCTAGGAACTCTTTCCTCTTAGAGTTTGAGATGTGACTTTCCCGATGTTGAAGCAACATCAGCAGCCATTTGTGTTTCACTTGGGAAATGGTTTTTTTTTTTTGATGATTTGTCTCTCGTTTGTCTTTTGAACGAGTCGATCACATCTGACTCACGTATATCTTTTACAATGTAACGAACACTAGAAATGTTTTAAAAAATTTCTGTAACTTAATCCCCCTGTCATGTAGAATTATAATTTTTTTCAAAACATTACAAAACTGACTCTCTTTTGAGAATGCCAACTGAAAATAACAAATTAGCAACCTCCAACGATTATGCTATACTGATATGTCCAAAAGTAAGACCAATTTTTAATTTAAAATCCCCGGGGCTTATGGAATTTCAATTCCATAAGACCAGGGTCCTTGAGTCAGTCTTTGAGTCCAAAGTCCTTGACATCTGTGTGAAATTAGACGTCAAAATATTCATTAGTGTATGAGTTAAGCTTGGCTTAGTGAGACGCTAAAATTGATTCCGGCGATTTTTGGAATGTCTGAATTAAATGAGCATAGAACTTGCATTCAATTTTGTTTGTGGAAACGTATAGAATGCTGCAAAGGCATTCGGTGAGCATTCCTATATCGAAAAGAAATGTTTACAAGTGGTATAAGCAATTCAAAGAGGGCAGAGAACGCGTTGAAGACGAAGAGCCCTCTGGTCTACCATCCACCTCAACCGACGAAGCTCACGTCCAAAAAATTAAAGATTTGATGCTTGCAAATCATCGATTTACAATTAGAGACCTTGCTGATGAGGTTGGAATTTCAAAAGGATCGGTCAATTCCATTTCGGGGCTCAAACTCTTCAAATCTCGATTGGTACCGAAAACACTGAATGAGCCAGCTCTCACTGCATTGATTCTTTGTGACTTTTTCGAAAAAATGAAACCCATATCGTTCCACAACCACCGTATTCACAATGTGTCTTCTGGATATTCCCTAAACTCAAAAACCACTCTGGGGACACCGTTTTGAGTGGATTGAAGAGATTCAACGTGAATCGCCCGCGGTCTGAAGGCCATCCCTGCCGATGACTTTTTTGTATTCATTGAGGATTAGAAGAAAAATCATAAATGTATTGTATTCGGAGGGGATTACTTTGATGCCGAGGAAATAAATTTGGAAGAATAAATAAACAGTTTTTGAAAAAAAAAAAAAAAAAAATTATTGGTCTTCCTTTTTAGGCACAGTAATATATATTTCGGGACATATTTTTTGTAAAGAATTTGCAGTCTTAAATTTTTTGATTTTTTTTTTTTTTTTTTTTTTTTAGTTTATCTTCATTGTACGACTTGATTGCATTTCCTTTTTAATGTAACGAACACTAGAAATGTTTTACCAATTTCTCTGTTAATTCCCCTGTCACGAAGAATTCTAACTCTCTTTTGAGAAGGCCACTGAAAATATCAGATCAGTGACCTCCAACGATTATACTATATATCTTTCGGGGCATATTTTTTGTGAAAAACTTGAAATCTTAAATTTTTGGAATTTTTTAAAAATTTATCTTTTTGAACGAATCGATCGCATTTGATACGCGTATTTCCTTCATAATGTAACGAACACTAGAAATATTTTTCAATTTTTCTGTTAATCTACGTGTTATGTAGAATTGTAAATTTGTCTCTCAAAAAGTAATAGAAAAACTGAATCTCTATTGAGAATGCCAACTGAAAATATAAGATTAGCGACCTCCGACGATATTAAGCCATATATCTTTCGGGCATATTTTTTGTAAAAAATTGCAGTCTTAAATTTGTTGATTTTTTTTTTTTTTTTTTTTTTTTTTTAATTTATTTTCTTTGAACGACTTGATCACATATTATTCGCGTATTTCCTCTTCATAATGTAACGAACACTAAAAATGTTTTACCGATTTTTCCGTAACTTAATTCCCCTGGCATGAAGAATTATAACATTGCTCTCAAAACAACAGAAAAAACAACTCTCTTTTAAGAATGCAAATGAAAATATCAGATCAGCGACCACCAACCATTATGCTATACATCTTTCGGGCATATTTTTTGTGAAAAAATTGCAGTCTTAAATTTTTTTTTTTTTTTTTTTTTTTTAATTTATCTTCTTTAAATGACTCAATCGCATTTGATTCGTGTATTTCCCTTATAACGTAACGAACACTAGAAATATTTTACTAATTTTTCTGTAACTTAATCCCCCTGCTATGAAGAATTATAATTTTTCTCTCAAAAAACAATAGAAAAATTGACTCTCTTTTGAGAATGCCAACAGAAAATTTTAGATTAGCGACATCCATCAATTATGCGATATATCTGTCGGGACAAATTTTTGCAAAAAAATTGCAATCTTAAATTTTTCGAATTTTCTTTTTTAATTTCTTTTTGATCGACTCGAACGCATCTGATTTGCGTATTTCCTTTCTAATGTAATGAACACTAGAAATGTTTTACCGATTTTTCTTTAACTTAATCCCTCTACTGTGAAGAATTATAATATTGCTCTCAAAACAACAGAAAAACCAACTCTCTTTTAAGAATGCAAATGAAAATATCAGATCAGCGACCTCCAACAATTTTGCTATACATCTTTCCTAACATATTTTTTATGAAAAATTTGCAATCTTAATTTTTTTTAAATTTAAATTTAAAAAATTTTTTTTTTTGACCGACTCGATCGCTTCTGATCAGCCTATTTCCTTTATAATGTAAAGAACGATATAAATATTTTGCCGATTTTTCTGTAACTTAATTCTCCTATCATGAAGAATTATAATTTTTCTCTCAATTTTTCACTTTTTTTTTTTTTTTTTTTTAAATTTATTTGAACAACTCGATCGCATTTCATTCGAGTATTTCCTTTACAATATAACGAAAGCTAGAAATGCTTTACCGATTTTTCTGTTAATCCACCAGTAATGAAGAATTATAATTTTTCTCTCAAAAAAAGCAATAGAAAAACAGAATCTCTTTTGAGAATGCAAATTGAAAATATAAGATTAACGACCTCCAACGATTATGCCGCATATCTTTCGGGGCAAATTTTTTTGTGAAAAATTTGCATTCCTAAATTATTTAATTTTTTTGTTTGAATTGTTAAATTGAAGAAATTTTTTTGAATACAAGCTATAATACGTTTGCAAATATTGTTTTGTCATGATAAAATGTGAATTAAATTTTTCAATTTCTACTGTGAGTTTACATTTGTCTCAACTTATGTATGTCTTGTTCAAATTTTCAATCGTTCAGGTTTTTTTTTCTAATGCAGCTGGCAAACATAGACATCTTGGTGTTGGATGCCTTAAGTTAAAATGCTGCGGCAGACGTACTCACTTTGCATTACCCAGGGGCCAACATGTACCTGGTGGAAGATAAGCCACGGAGTAACAATGCCCTCCCAACGCTCTACGATGTTACCTTAGACCGGGACCTACTTTTTTAAAGTGGATTCCGAACCACTACAAACAACCATGGCACCGCCGGTGACTCGAACCCGAAATCTGTGGTACCGAGCGCCAGAGCGCTAGCCACTCGGCCATTCAGGCCCCTCAATCGTTCATAAAATACTTTTTATTCATCCACTCAAGTTCAAATACATTTTTTTTTTTTTGAACTTGCAGTGAATGCACAAACAGACCTCTTGATGTTAATACAGTTTTTCAAATATTAATTCATTAACTAAATTTCCAGAATGTTCTTCAAACCAATTTTTAGTTTTTTTAGATTTAAGTTGCATGTATCTACCAATCCCATCGTTGTAGCGCTAGATGTAAGATGGGAAAATTTCAACTTTATTAACAAAGGACTTTCTGCAATATAGGGGAAAAAAAGTCCAGCCATGAATTGACTTTAAAATTTTTTTTTTTTATATTACTTGTTAAAATGAGTATTATCAACTTTCAAGGAAATAGTGCATGCTTATATTTGTTTAACAACATATGTTACCAACCGAACTACTTTACAAATATATTCATTCCATCTGTTTGCAGGTATTTATTTAGGTAAAATAATTAGTGAGGGAAAATATTCTGCACAAAGCCCCCTGTACTTTATTGTTAAAATGGTCCGGCAACCTGACTCTTTGTAATCTGTTAGAATTTACGACTCCCAACCTCACGTTCCGGTCATGTCCGGCATACCTGGTGGAACACTGCGCTGTCCATGGTGGGATGTATGCGTGTTAAAACATGAACACTCTTGACCCAGTCATCTTTGCTTCACGATTTACGAAATTTGACCCTTCAGAACATTGATTCCGACTTTTTAATTTCTTTTAACTTGCGGTCATCATCACGTCAAAACACTCTTTTATTATGTTACAAATGAAATGCTACATATGTGTGTATGTATATTTATGCCTGTTTTACGCGATGCTACTGCCATCTGAAAATTTGCATATTGCTATCCCATGGCTTTTGTCATATAGTATATATATATATATATATATATATATATATATATATATGCATGTATTATGTGTGTAGTTATCTATATAAATTCATATGTGAATTTCATTCGTAACATAATAAGAGTGTTGTAGTAGTATCAAGTTAAAAAGTCATTATTAATGTACTAAAGGTCAAAATAATTAAATAATATATTTATTATAAATAATTACAAAAATCTGAAGTTCATATATATATGTATATATATTTATATATTCATATGCATATATCATATGTGTAGTGTGTATACATTCATATGTGTTTTTCATTCATAACATAATAAGAAAGTGTTGTAGTAGTAGCAAGTTACAAATTCATTTTTAAGGCATTAAAGGGCAAAATAATTAAAATAATTATATAATATATTTATTATAAATAAATTAAAAAAATCATATATATAATATTCATTTATGTATATTAACCAGCTTCAGGACATTACATTTAACGACTCTTTTATATCAAAGACTTATCGATTGACCCTTATCGTAATTGACTTATTATCACTTGACACTTTTATATTTCCTTTTTTTCGTTGTTAGCTTGAATGTCAGTAAAATATATTGTAATGTGATTAATGATCAATCAGTACAGCCAGTTAAAATAGTTGCTTCTATAGCATTCCATCTCAAGAATCTGATACTAAGCCCTACCCCACTGCAAAGCCTTAGGCGGGAGAAAAGTAAAAGTGTGAAATTCAAAGAACTTTTTCTTTCCCAACTTCACCCTTAGAAATGCTTCGCCCTGTCTGAATTCACACCTTGGGCTATCAAATTTCAAACACGCTGCAGACAATTCCTTGAAATGAACAATAGAAGACAACATACCTTTTACACTTCTAAAGGAATCGGCAACATACGTCAGTTTGTAACAGTGCCGACTTCTTCAGAGATAACAGGAGTCGATATTTAAATCGGGACACTTTTATTGGTAAAATGGCACTGTAATTTTTAATTATTTATTAAACAAAATTTTAGTTGATTGTGATGTAGCAATTAGTACGTTTTATTTATTTATATATTTTATTACATTGGTCCATTTATGAACAGTAGTACAATAAGGAAAAATATTCATCAATTATGGAAAAAGAAAGAAAGAAAAAAAAAAAAAAAAAAAAAAAACAGTAAGCTAAATTGCCAATAAAACCCAATCGGGTCATTTTTTATTGAATTTTGTTCTAATTTCGAAATTTTTTTATTCTTATTATCTAGATTTCGTATTAGAATTATTCCTGCTAATTTTGAGAATTTTCGTATGTAAATAGTGGACATGCAAAGGCAGACAGACACAATATTTATATATATATATATGTACAAAGAAATCAACACATAAACACAAAAAAACAAAGAACAAATAAGGTATGAGATGGAAAACAAGCCATTTTGCATGCCAAACGCTAATACCGATATTCGTTACGCGTAAATTATATAATAAAACAGTTATAGTGTTCAAAAAATTCTGGTGTGCTTCACATTCAATCTCATCTTATCTATTTATCTCTTTTTAAAAAAAGTGTTCAAGATCCGAAATGCGCACAAGTTGCAACAACGCCACTGAAATTAATAATCGTAGATATAAAAATGTTAAAACACCAAACTTTAATGTCAGATCAAAGAGGTAGAAAGTGATCAAGATTCGAAATGTGCACAAGTTGCAACAATGTAACTGAAAATCATTACTTCTAATACCTGACACGCATTAGTGAATCCAAAAGAAAAAAATTATAACATCATAACACAACACAAAAGGACAACAAAAGTATGAGTTGGTAGCAAGGCCATTCTGCATGCCAAAAGCTAAAGCCGGTATTCGTTACACGTAAAAAGTGTATAACAAAGCTATCAGAGTATTAACGGGAAAAAAAAAAAAAAAAAAAAAAAAAAAATTCTGATGTGCCTCACATTCAAACCTCTTTTTTTTAAAAAAAAGTGTTCATAATCCGAAATGAGATAATCATGAACTGAAAATCATTATATAATAATAAATATCAAATTTTAAATGACTAAACTGCAATAGCAAATCAAACAGAGGTGAAAAAGAAAAGTGTTCAAGACCCGAAATGCGCATAAGTTGCAACAACGCAACTGAATAATTATATAATCATAAATATCAAAATTTTAAACGGCAAAACTGCAATGGTAAATCAAAAGAGAGTTGAAAATAAAAAAGTGTTCAACACCCGAAATGCGTACAAGTTGCAACAACGCAACAAGAAAATAATTACTTCTAATATCTATAACGCATTAGTGAACCCAAAGGAAAAAAATTATAACATCATATTATCGAAGTTAGTACTTCATCAAGCAATACGTACCCTCAAAGAATTATAAATTATTAATTACCTCATCTCTCTCTCTCTTACATATATATTTACTGTACCTACTTGAATAGAGTATAAATTATATTTACTATGAGAATTTCAGCAATAGTTCCTATTATGCAAATGGAAACCACCGCTGATTTGATGCTTTTAGAATAGTATAATATTAGAGACTGGGACTTTTATTAAAAACAAATGATAGGTTTCGTTAAAGAATTTTCATAAACAGCCATGATCACTAGGCCTGGGCGATAAATCGATATATATCGAAATGTCCGCACAAGTCCATCCCATCGCCATCGAAATTCCAATGTAAGATATCGATGTTCAACATGCAAATCCCGATTTTCAAAGCTAATTAACATCGAAGTTGTAAAAGCAAATCCGAGGTGCGTGAGTGAGAAATCGATTTCACAATCGATATTCAAAATCGCATAACAGCGATTGTGAAATAGCTGTTTTAAATCGATATAAATGGTTCAGAGATCTGCCACCATTTCAGATATTTGATCGTCAGACCTTCTACATAATTATTACATCGTGAATTTTCTTCTTATTGTAAGACTGCATTTAGAGATATTGTTTGATAACTTATTTTAATTTTTATTATTACTATTATCAAGAATTATTATCAACATATAAAATAAAACTTGTAGAATTTCTTGAAAATGTACTGTTGTAATTATAACATTTAATAAAATTCTAAATGTTGAATTTTTTCAATCTAAATTCATCCAGTTTTAATTTTTATAAATTCTTATGAAAAGAAAAAAAAAATTCTAGATGCCCCCATAATGTTTGGTTTTCTTGGTTTTAGGATATTTTAATGGAGTGTACATCGATCGCTAAATCGCTGTTTTATCACCAAAATGGCGATCGCCAAACGGCGATGATTAACTTACTGCCTTCTAATTTTATAAATTCTTCTGGAAAAAAAAAAAAAATAGTTTCTATAGTTGCATGATTGATTTTTCTTAGATTGAGGATATTTTACCTTAGTGTAAAGTCGGTCGCTAAATAGCTGTTTTGGCTCCAGAATGCCGATCGATAATTCATTTAGCACGTTATAATTTTTTAAATTCCTCTGACAAAATAATAATAATAATAAATAAAAAAAAAAAAAAAAAAAAATAACAAATGCTGAAATCTGCTCGGCAAGTTTCAACTTATCATTGTGTGAACATTCGACAGCGGATGAATAAACTCAGGAATATGCCAATGTTTAATAATGCACGGGATATATGAAGCAATTGATTGGAATACTACAAGAATGGCCAAATTCAATAGTCGCGTGAATATAGTTTATTTTAGAATATAGTTATTAGAATATAGTTATAGATTATAGTTATTAGATTATTGTTATAGAATATAGCTATTAGAATATAGTTATAGAATGTAGTTATTAGAATATAGTTATGTTATTAGAATATAGTTTTTTTTTATTATATGTTTATAGATCAAGAACTTCATAAATGAAGAATGAATTGTTCAAGAATCTCTAAAAGAGTATACAAAAGCAAGATAAACGTAGTCGTAAATGAAGAAAAATTATCTTTAATTTTTAAAAAAATCCCTATAATTTAATTTTTTATATATTTTCTCTATGCATTGCATCTCTACAATTATTTATATATATAGAGAGAGAGAGAGACAGAGAGAGAGAGATGTAATTTTTTTTAAAAATGTCTTTTTTTTACCTATAAAAAATATGGATAATTTTTTTCGAGAGTTGAGTTTTTTGTTTCCATGACGAATTTTTTTTTTTGTTCTTGATCACTTTCAACGTTTCTTACTGGTTAATTTTTATAAAAAAAACAATTATTTCACGATCTAATCTTATTGGTTTATTTCAATTTCTTTCATGAGCTATTCTTAATTGTTTATTTAAATTTCTTCAAATTTTTTAATTTATTTTCACGTTCTGATGATTATATAATTAAATAATGTAAAATTCTTAAAAAAATCGTCTGGTGAAAGCAAAAGATAATTTTATTTGAAAGTGAAAATGAGATTTGGAAGAAAAAAAAATCGTTTGGAATTCTATAGATTTTTTTATTTTTTTTAAATTACTGTTATAATTTTTATTCCTACATTAAATTCTACATTTTATGGATAACCTGTATATCGGTCTATAGTAAACCAGGGATGGCCAACCCAAATGATCTTACTGGCCACTTTGGAAATGCATCCTATCTTCGCGGGAAAAAAAATAAAATTATATATCCCTATATTAGATTTAGACCCATTAAATACATTTTGAAGTGAAAAATTGAAGCATAATGAGTTATTATTATTGTGTTTACTATTATTTTTACATGTAAACATATATAATATAATAATAATGATACTAAACGCACTTGTAAAGAAATATATAACACTCAAAATGAAATATAAAAAATATCTAAATGTAAAATGAAATAAAAAAAAAAATGAAATCATTAAAAATTATTTATTTTACTAGTGCGATATTTGTTTGCGCAGAATATTATTTTAAAATCAAAGTTAATTTTTTCTCATCATTTCGACAGTTAATTTTCGAATATATGGATGCACACATAACGTATTTTTAATACATTGGTTTTCACTACTTTGGTCATTATAAAATAAATATATTTTGTTAAAGTGTAATAAATCTCACGGGCCGCAAAAAAATATTCAAGGCCACTAGTCTAGACAATAATTTATTTTGCTTTGAATAAGTAAGTTATATGTTTTTATTCTGGTATGTTTAACTTTCTTTCGTTTCTATTTTTTTCTTTAAAGCGATTTATTATCACAATTAATAAGTGATAATAAATCCTTAAGAAAATATAAATTATTACTACCAGTTTTTTATAGATTATCTATACACTTTTATTTACAATAATCTCTGACATAATTAATTAAATCTGGATGCTAATTCATATGAATAGACCTACGCGCCAATTTAAATCTCTGAACTTTCTCAGCAACTCTCAGATAACCTACGCGTCAATTAATCTTTTGTTTGAACTTTCTCTAGGGCGAAGTGCACTCAATTCCTCGCACTAGAATTCCTTCTCAATTCGTCTTCGAATTCTTTCTGAATTCTTTGAATTCTTTATTAATTCTTCTTCCAATTCTCTCACAATTCTTATTCTCCCTTAAATTCTTATTAAATTAATTATAATCCTCTCTACAAAGAGCCTTTTAGAAATCACACTACAAACATCCATATAATTTTTCTTACTAAGTTTTGCATTTATTTTATAAATTATATAATAGTTAATTATAGCAATACATTATTAAATTATTAAAAAAAATTATAAATTATTTTAGAATGTTAAATAAGAAATACTAATTTGAATAAGAACACAATCAGAATTATTTATTTTTTTTTTTCAAATATTGAGTTTTTATTTAATTATAGACTTTTAATTAGTGAATTTTGGTTGTGCATCAACCTATTGTTTAATATTGTTATGTTGTTATTGTTACAAAGAGTCTACATACACTACAAACGTCCATATAATTTTTTTTTTTTTTACTAAGTTTTGAATTTTTTTTTTTTTTATAAATTATGTAATAGTTAATTATAGCTATAAATTATTAATTTATTAAAACAAGCTATAAATAATTTTAGGAATAAGAACACAATCAGAATTATTTTACTTTTTCCAAATATTGAAGTTATATCTAAAATATCCGTATAATTTTTCTTACCAAGTTTTGGATTCCTTTTTTAAAAAAATTATATAATAATTAATTATAGCTATAAATTATTCGAAAAAAAATCAATAAATAATTTTTAAGATATTAAATAAGAAATACGAATAGGAATAAGAACACAATCAGAATTATTTCCTTTTTTTCAAATATTAAGTTTTTATTTAAAAATAGATTTTTAATTAGTGAATTTTGTTTTGTGCATCAATCTATTGTTTAATTAAGGCTATTTCGCTTGTTTCGGTAATTTTTAATATTAAATATTTGTATGGCGTCGACAACTGGTCCCAAATTGTGCCGAACTTTTAATTTAAATTCTTTTAACTTTCTATTTTTTATCTTACTTTTATTTATTTTTAGTATTTTTTAACTTTTAGAGTGCCATTTTTAATTTTTAGAACCTTTATTTTTTACCATATTATTAACCTTACGCAGCAAATTAAAAATCGTAAATTATATACATGAAAATGAGGGAGGTGAAGGGGTCCATCCCCATTTTTACTCCGTAATCCGCCAGTTGCCAGTTTAAAAAATGACCTTGTAAAATTATAATGAATTTCTAGGAAAGATTGAAATCACTCACAGAAATAGTTTTTAAGTAATAAAAAATTCAATTGGGGTTTTTTTTTTACGAAATCAAAAATTGAAATTTCTCATTAAAATGCTTTTAAGTTACAAGGAAAATAAATTTATTTTTACAGTCGGAATACTTTTCTTACTTTCCCCCAAAAATAATAATTTTGTTGTTCTTCTTTTTGTTCGTTTCTATTTTAAAAAAATTTTTAAACGAATTTTTTTTTCTTACTCGTTAAAAAATTTTTCTTTTAATTCTACGTAAAGCTTTACTGGAAGTTCAATTTTTACAAATTCAATTTGTGTAAATAATAAAAATTCCATTATAAAAACTAAAAATAAATAAAATAAAATTATAAAAAAATAAAAAATACATTTTAACTATAATCAGCTTGTTCTATATACAGAATTTAATGTAAGTACAAACGCAGAACAGCAATAAAAAATATATATATAAAAATGCAAACGATTTTCTTTTCTTAAAAGATCTCGTTTTCACTTTGAAATAAAATTCTCTTTGCTTTTTCACCAGACGATCTTTTAGAACAAAGTTTAAATTATTTAATGATTTAATTATATAATTATTAACTTGTGAAAGGAATTTAAATAAATATTATGTATTAAAAGCTCGTGAAAAATTTAAAAAAAAGTAATTAACCAATAAGATACATCGAAAGTCGTCCATTTCGTCTCATTGCTGTTAATTCATTAATTTTTTTTTTTTTTTTTGTTAATTTTTAAAGGCATTTAATGTATGTATTTTTTAATTTTGCTGATGTTAATTTCTGATACATTTAATTTTTAGCATTTACAAAAAAGTTACTTTTTTTTTTTTAGCAAAATGGTTAGTATATAAATTTACTTAAACAAGACCCCAATAGTGCATAATTCAAAAATTACAAAATAATATGTATGATTTTGAACAAATTCGATAAATTAACTTTTACTTATAATAACGATTTAAAAAGTGCAAAATATACATTAAAAACAACAGACTATTTTTGTAAATAATAATAATAAATGTATTAAAAGGTTGATTTGAAGCTATTTTTAAAAAATGCACCGTCATATAAAATATCCTTTGATCATTTTCTTTCATATGCTTTATTAAATTTCTCTCACGTGAATATTTATAAAATCGTTTAAATTCTATACGTTTTTTTTTTTTTTTTATTATTATTTATTTTCTTTTGTTATTATTACTATTTTTATTCTTTTTTTTTTGCCTTGCCATTGGAAATAATAATAATAATTTATTTTTCTTCTTTTTCAGATTATTTTTTTTATTTTTAATTATTCAGTTTTATTTTTCATTTCTTTTTCAATTTTAACTGATGAACATAATTTATTACCTGTATATAGCAATCGTATCAATATATATGTATAAAATTACAGTATATATATTCAATATACGTGACATATTCTGATTTCATTATGGATAAATAATATTTATATTTCTAAAGTCGCATTCTCAATAGTGTGTGAACGTTTCAATGTTAGTTTGTGAATGTTTTGTCCATACGCCAAACCAATTTTTTTTGCAATTTGGATAGAAATAGAAAGATATATGGTTTCATCTGTTGACCTACGGGAAAGAAAAGAATTAATTAATATAAAAATTAGCGCTCGGCCTGATGTCGGTTTTTGATCCGCTTCAAAGAATTTACGACATTCCGAAAGATGACTGGATCCTCGAATTGGGAATAAACAGGATCTGTTTTTGAGTTTAAAAAGTGAAACTTGTTGATCACAATGAACCCGTAGGAATGACGAAGGGGTATAATCAATCAGATATCGCATGGAAAAAGTAAGCTACTAAATTGGACGTTTTCAACACATCAATGTAATAGAGGAGAAAGATAAATTCGGAGAGCTTTTAAATTCCGAAATAATTTAAAACTTTATTTACACATTACAAAAAAATGATGAAAAAAATGACACAGTAACTATTAAACTTTTTCAACCAAAATTATATTACTCCGCATATGTCAGACCTAACGAGTAATCGATTCGTCCACTTCCGCTCTTAAACCGGACGTTTATTTTTCACTGAATAGTTGATAGAAACAAAGTAAATAAATTTCCGTTCCTTCCCCGGGCTCAATGCAAAGACGTTTCTGTCGACTTGATTTATCGTTCTAATGCAATTACAGGAACTCTAAATTGCCCGCGCTTGTGGAGTTATAAATTGAAAACTTTAATTGAAGGGATTAATTGGAGGGATTTAAGGGGGATTTTTAGCTGGAGCTGTTAATTGAAGTTCAAACCGAATCCGCTACCAACCAAATTGCTTCTGGAATTTATGCATAAAGTAAACATTTATCTGGTTTAGCCAAAAAAATAACGAGAAACATTTTTTTTTTCCACCCATAGGTTTATGGCTAGAATTTTCGTTTCCTTGACTACTTTTAACGTTTCTTATTGGTTTATTTTTTTTTTAATTTCAAGAACTATTCTTATTGATTTATTTTTAAAAATTTCTTTCAAAAACTATTCTCATTGGTTTATTTTTTTAATTTCTTTCAGGAACTATTCTTATTGATTTCTTTTTAAAAATTTCTTTCAAAAATTTATTCTTATTGGTTTATTTTTAAAATTTCTTTCAAGAACTATTTTCATTGGTTTATTTTTAAAATTTCTATTAAGAACTATTCTTATTGGTTTATTATTATTTTTATTTCTTTCGTGAGCTATTTTATTGGTTTATTTTTAAAATTTCTTTCATGTGTTTTATTAAATTTTTCTCACGTGCATTTTATAAAATCGTCTGGAATTCTATAGTTTCTTTTATTTTTATTATCCTTTTTACAGTTTTGAGCGATAACTGGTGAACATAAATTGCACTAAATATGATTTATTATACTTTTCTTTTCGCAACGGGCGTACCTGTTACGGAGTTCGTAGGTGGTTTTAAGAACCACAATACCTCCACATCTTAAAATAGTTAGAAAATTGCATTTTGTTTGTTTAAGATGTCTTTTATGCATTTTTATTCTTACATTAAATTCTAAATTTTATTTTATTATTTAAAGCAATACGTA
>BPLR01010067.1:0-101468 GCA_021605095.1 Caerostris extrusa
AAGTTACGTATTGCTGTTTTGGGATGTCTTTGAATATCAAATGGTAGCTGTCCTTATTAGAAAAGAATAAGAATAAAAGATTCCGATAGAAATTTAATTGCTTAAATGGTCCTAATATATTTCTTAACTACATATATTCATCAGATCTTTAAAAGCAAATAGTAAACTATATTTTAAACTTCTCGCAAAACAAAGCTACTTAATTGAAATACATTCCGATAAAAGTTTTTGAAACCTTTTATAGTCGGTCTTTCATCTTTTAAATCATTACTGAATAGAAGAGTTTAATAAAGTTTTAAACTTCTGTTCGATGTTCATAAAACGATCTTTTCTTCCTCTTTTGATGTTAAAACTTCTTGTTCAAATAACACAGGGGTAGAAACTTGGACGGAAACCAAAACGTTTGGAATGCGATTGCGTTTGGCTTTTATGTTTTATCAACAAACGCTTCTAAGCTGCGTTGATGGAATCTATTGTGCAATTGAATTGAATTGAAGGAATAGAGTATTTTACTTAGTAATGTGGTCAAGAAAACATCATTAGGATGAAGGATAATAAGAGTTTTTAATGACAAAGAAATTAAAAAACCTATCTAAAACGCTTTAAGATATTTTATCATCAACTTAAAACAACAACAAAAGCATACATTAACAACATAAGAGCAATTTCGAATATTTATACGATAATGTTAATTATAAATCAATTAATAAGTGAGAACATCTCAATATTGAACCAAATCAGAATCGTTAAATTTTTCCTGTATGTACTTAATAAAAAAAGTCGCGATGATCTGGGTTTAAAGTTGGACCATTGACGTTCGTGAAATTATAAAGCTGAAAAAATAATTCAAATTAAATTCAGTGTGACAATGTCTGATGCAATTCTTTGGAGGGTCAACAGAAAAAATAATTGTCAATCAGGAGTTTGTTTTATTCATTTCGTTCTGTTTCACATCTAGATATCAAAGTAACTACAATACTTTCAATTAATAAATACGCTGGAAGCGTCCATTAAGCAGCCTTCATGAAAGAGCAGTGACTCGACGACGAATTTGACAGCATTTGCAAGTGACTGAATCGAAAGCGGGAATTTATGGTTCAGGAGCTTAGAAGCTGTCTTATAGTATTTTTCATTGGTTTCTCCTATATAACATGGTAAACTGCGCAGTAAAGCAACCCCTTGAAAGTGTTCCTGGTCGGCTATCTTATCGCCTATTGTTGCCCATAGTATAAAACTTTTGCACATTAAGGAAACATGAAGCCACCGATCGCTCTTTCCTACAAACATAAAACCTACTCCTTTTCAATGTTAATGCACGCAAAAATAAAAGACGTGTGAACGTGCATTCGATTCCTAATGATATGCCTTACAAAGTCACTTATTCAGAAATGAAGGTAATTGAAAGAGATTGGGATATCCTGCGTGAGAGTTTTGCTATTGCCAAGAAGTATACTATGAAAGTTGAAGTTCCTTGTACAGAGTTAGCCTATGTGAAGGCCTACTGTCAATCCGTGTGATAAGAATTTTAATTTGTGCTTATTCTGTGCGAATTCTTGCATTTTAAATATTTTGAATATAATGTAAAATAACTGAAAATCTAATATAGATGGTAAGATGTTAATTATGAAAATATTAAAAACATAAGTTATAATAATTTAAGGAAGGAAGACATTAATTGTAAAATCCTAATAAAAGATGATCTTTTAATCAACAGAAAGAAGTTCTTTTGGTGATTGTAATAATGATTCTTTGATCTTGGAGATTTCTAATGTTTAACTAGAGGAGCGTACGTATATCTTGTAAAGAGAACCATGGAAGCTTTAATTTCCTTTGCAGAATTTTTTTTTTTTTTTCTGAATAATCAGAAAATTTTTAAGTATTCTTTAAATGAAAAAAATAAATCAAATATTACAAGACATACGTATTGAAAAAACTTTCTTATCGAAATCGATGCGATACAAGATTTTAAATTTTTAAGTGAAAAATTAATCGAAATCTATGGAGATTAAAAATAAATGAAATCAATCTTTTATTACTTTCTCTTAACAAAATATCCAATTTTACTCATGTTTTGAAAACAAATTACTTGTCTGAACATCTTAAAATAGAAATTCGTATGAACAATGTGAAAATATTTTATAACCATTCAATACATTTGGAATTTTTAAATATTTTTAAAAGGAAATAATTTAATTTTTTGTTTGTTTTTTTTTTCTCTTCTAAACCGATCTAGAGTCATGAATTAGATTTTTATTATTACTAATAATGCATTTAATGTATTATTAATAAATGAATTTATTTCATATTTAGTAACAAAAAGCAGTTAACAGTTTGTGAATTAATTTTTTGATAACAGTATAATAGTTAACTTCTTGATATACTTGTATTAAGACCAAGAGCTCAGATATCTCTTAATAGTTCTCAAAATGATTTAAGTGAGTTTGTACCATCCCATTTTTCAATGAACAACCTTGAGGTTGGCATTCATGAACTTCGCAACTTTTCTAATCCAACGGACAGACATTCTGACTTATAGATTTAATATTATCCTTGGCATAGGCGTGGAAACTTTTGACTCATCATTAATGTTGAAGACACTTTGACTACAAATTTATGTATTTAATTAATAAATTCATATGGAAAAAAATTGCATAAATATCTTAATTGTTAAATCTATAACATTATTTTTGGGGTCGGAACAGTGTCATTGATAAATGAGTTAGAATTCTGGATTAAGCGATGGTACCGAACCGAAATCGTCCATTTATACGCCGGGATGGACTAATATATCACTAGGCTGTTAAACGAGATAAGACGGAGAATGTGAATCGCCCAGATGACATACCTTGACAGTTGTTTGTTCCTAACTGTGATAGCAAACAATGGATGTATTTTATTAGGTTATCCTGAATAGCTCGTGCATAATGAGAATTTTATTTATTTGCATAATGAGATAATAATTAAAAAGTTGGTTTTTGAAAAGCTGTAAAAAATTAACCACTGATCTGAAAATGACCTGATATTTTACTTGAATGTACATAAAACAGTGGGCGTTTGTTTGATAAAAGAAAAAAAAAAACATGGTTCATGTCGCTTTATTCGCAAAAAGATGAAAACCAATTACTCGGATAGAAATGGACAATTCGATGGCCATGGAACATTTTGTTGACAGACGAAATCCATTTCTCCAAAGTTCTGTCAATGTACAAATTGAATGATATGGACCCAAATGCAACTACTGCCATTTCATTCTCCGAAGGTCACTGTGTGGTGCAGGTTTACATCAAAATAAATATCGTTGATCTTTTCTTTTTCAAGGACATTTTGTCCTGCAACCTGTATCGTCAATGGATTACGTTACGTCTTTTGTTCAACCAGTTCATTCCAAAAGGAAAAAAGGTGATAATGTATGACAAACGTAATTTAAATTTTTTTCATGCAAAATGGCGCTCCTCTTAAAAATTACTAATTCAATTTCCAGGGCCATAAGATAACACAGCAATTAGCCTGATTATCAAAGGTTTTGGGACCTACAGGAATAAACTTGCTCAAAATTTTCAGTGTTAAACTATTCTAAATAAATAAAAGTATTTTCATAAGTGGAATTCTGAAATAAATTATTTTTAATTAAATATTATTGCAACATCTTTGAAGAACGCTAATTAAGAATTCGTGAGAAATAAATGTGATTTTTCAACGTTTTAAAATTTGACTTTTTGGCTAGTGGAAGACATTTATGTTAAAAAACAAATTTTGGAATTTGTACAGTTCTTTTACGTTGCAATTTATAATGAACCAGAATAAATAATAGGTTTGAGAACTAATAATAACAGATAAAACAATCTATTTTTAAAAATAAAATCATAATTAGTGCAGATTCAGGAACCATAGAAAATCAAAAGTTTCATGCCCACCTGCAATTTTTATAAGATACGTATTTCAAATATTTTTTTGCTGAAGCTAATTAGTTATTTGGTCTGCCTACCTACATCTCTAAAACAAATTTTAAGAAAATTATTTCTTTTATTATACCTAATTATCTAACTATGCTATCCAGTAAGCCAATTTTTATTTTCGTTTTTTGATAGGACAAACATGTTTTTATTTGGGAAAATGTTAACATGATCTTTGGAACAACGATAAATTTCTACCACTAAGTAAGTCAGAGTAAGATGTTCTTTTTCAAAAGGATTGTATTACGATGAACTGGATTCACCATTGAATTATTCTTCTTTAACTGAAAGTAAGATTTTTCTATTTTCGAGATGATTTTTTGGATTTAATTGAATAATTAAGACATTTGGGTTCGTTTTCGAGAAATGTATTGAATAATAAGAAACTTGATAAATCAAGAAACCTTAAAAATTCTTTTAAGACCAAGAAAAGGTTTATGTTATTACATGTTTTTACTTTTGCCGTCTAGTCTCTTTTTTTGAAACTTTTATTAGATTTGGATTAAAAAATGCTTGATCAGAGATTTAAAAATGCCTTCTTATTGAAGTCTCAAAATGTTATAATATGCACCCTTTTTTGAAAGAAGTGGATAGTCCATTTTATATTATCAGGGAGATATTTAACTGGTTGTATTTGAATGGTTTGAAAATTTTGGTATATGTAGACACACTCATTTTTATGTTTTTAACCCTTTGCACTCGAGGGCTCCGGAGCAGAGCCATTTAAAATTTGTCCTCAAGCTCGGGCTCCGCTACGGAGACAATGCAAATAACAATATAAATAATGCGTTTCTTTTAATGTGTATATCAAACTTACATGTGAATATGATCTTTTCGCTAAAATCGCTTCGAGTTGCTGGTAACACGAATGAAAAAAAAAACTTCGAGTGCAAAGGGTTAAATATTAAATCAATTGTTTATAATGTGATCGTTTTTAACGCATTAATTAAAAGAAATTGGTGATTTTAATTATCTCAAAAGGATTTACACCATTCTCAAATTCAACAAAATGTGAAAATCATACATTATGGACATTATCACACATTTATTTACAATATTAAATATAATTTCAATTGAATAATTAAATTTAGAATTTAGAATATATAAATGCACCCTTCTTATAAAATTATCAATCAGTAATTTTAGAGTTATTTGTACTTCTAGTTAAAGTGTACAAACAGAACACCCAATAACAGCGTTTTCAACTCTAGCTATGAGTCCTTCTCTGACGATAATTCAGAAGCAAACAACAAAATTCCAGTGAACGAACGAAAATTTTTACGTTATTAACAGTGTTTACACACATATAAAAATGAAGTAGAGCAATTATGTAATATAATTTTGCAACTAAATAATATATCTATTTAAAGAAAGTAGACCTATACCACTTTCAAAAAAATAATTATATTTATAAATTCCTTAACTACGTAAATTTATATTGATAAAATGATGAAAGTTTTAATGTTTTTTTTTCTGAGAACTGTTTACAGATAAAAAAAAACAAAGCAGATTGCATATATTCAATCATAGAAGATTGCATTCATTTTTATCAGTAACTAACTTTTTGCTAAAAAAGGACTTTCACCACTTTATAGAAGACTCATTTATTTATATTTACTGATGACAGTAATTGTGTCAACTTTTAAATAATTTAAATCTTCTTTTGCAGTAAAAACATTAAAGAATTTTAATTTTCAAAAGAACAGGATAATTATATTACCTCAGCTTCATTTTAGTAAATATATAAAGACTAGTATATAATTATAAGAGTAAAATAGATGCAGTTTATGAATATATTCAATATTAAACAATTTCTAAGGAAGTACAAAATTAAAAATTAAAAATTAACTAGAATTATAAAAAAGCACGATAATATATTAATAACATATTCTTTATCTTTCAGCCTCTTGTTAAAACATGAAAATCTTCATTTGTAAAGACTTAACAACATATATTATTTACGTTTGTAACAAGTTAATCTGGAAACGCTACAACAATATGATTATTTTTCCCATTTATGTTTTTTAATGAGAATGATTCATCAAATTACAGATTTAATTATGAGTACATAAATCATATAAAATACTAACATTAAAATGTAAAACTACAGAAATGAAATCTTATTTTGAAATCAACTGAGGTTTCTTACTAATTAAGACATTTAAAGTAGTTTAATGTCCCAAAATGGAAATTATATCATTTATTAAAAACTTTCAACATTTTCATATGCTTTTTAATGAGAATGATTTATCAAAATGCAGACTTAATTCATTAATCTTATAGATTACTAACATTAAAATGCAAAATTGCAAAAATAAAATAATATTTTTGAAATCTACCGAGGGTAACAAATTAAGGCATGTTAAAATGTTATAATATCCCAAAATTGGAAATGCGTTAGTTTATTAATGTATTCAAAACATGGTATTATAGCGCGTAATTTACAGAAGATATATTGGAAAAGCTATCAGATTATTGGATACATATATGTATCTATCAAGTGTATAATAAGATTCGAATTCAAAACTTTACTTTTAAAATTTGCGTCATATGACGACAAATTCTTTCGATTTCTGTACCAGTGTACATGAAAAAAAAATTATTTCTATGTTGGAAGGAAATGGAAAAATATTATAATGAAAAAAAAAAAAAATTCAATACGTATACAAAAAAAAGAAAGAAAAAAATGAATTCATGTATATTTTCAAAATTTTCTCATTCGAGTAGAGATTTTCGGCCTGCGAATATGTCATATCATGACATTTCTATTCCCCTACCTATAATCTTTAATCGAAAAAGAGAGGTATATGCGAAATATGCAGAAAAAAGGATCTCTTAACATAGCGATTTCGATATCGCTATGTTAATTCTTTTACATTTTTTATCAGTAACTTAGAGAAAATGTCTTTTTTACTTGTATTTACATGCATGCACACACTCTTTTTTAAGAATATCTTTCTATTTTGTATTGAAGAATAAAAGGTTGTGCGGTCTACACATATTTTGAATGTATTTCAAAATATTAAAATGCAATGTTAGTTGTTTATAGAAATATTTATTTTATATATTATTTAGAAATAATGAAACACTTGAAATTTTTAGCCTGGTGGAATCAGCGTTATCTAAGAGGCAACAAGGGATTACTACATGATTATTACACTGGATACACTATTTTATAACAAACATCTTTCCTCTGCCAGAGTAGCGTCTGGGAGGGGGATTCTATTCTCTCAACACTACTTCTCGAGTTTGAGGTAGAAATTTACCAGCTTATTGAGTTATTGTATTAATCAGGTCAGCTTAGATTGTCGAGTTTCGAACCGAGTACCCTCAGTTTAGAGAATCAAAAGAAATGTCGTTATACCATTCTAGACCCACTATAATTTTTATATCGGAATACTTATGCATGTTATTTGTTTGTTCATAAGATAATTTTTTTTTTTGCATCACATATGTTTTAACGAATCACAATGTTCATTATCTTAATTAGCGCAACAGCCCCATGGGTAGCCAAAGTCATCTGCCTACTGGCAGATTTCGAGACAGGTTTGGTTTTTTGTCGCTCTACGATCACTTCTTTGCTCAATCTAGGCTAATTAGACCGATACCTACATTTTAACAAGGATTCGAATCACTAATAAATGTCCATGCCACCCACAGGATTTGAACCTGAAGCCTGTGGAAACGAAGCGCTAGAACGCTAGCCAGTCATATGCCCAATGATAAACCGTTATATGAGTATTAGACAGGGACTAAAAGTTGCCAGTCACTCAGCCATCAAGCCCCACAATGGTCATTTACTCGTATTTATTATAAAATAAAGTTGATTTTATGAATATAAAAAGAATTAATTTTAGCCCAAAAAACAAAGTAAAACTCAAAATTTATTATGAAATAATAGGTATAACTGGAAGTTGCTGGTTACAAACAAATAAATCATTCTTATACTTAGTAAATTTTGTTGAGAAATAATATTTTTGCGAAATTACAATGTTGGAGATTTTTAAATAAATCGCATCATAAATTTGCTAAATAAAACAATTTGTCTGACCCAGGTATTGTCAAGAATATTTTTCTAATTTAATCTGTAAATATTTATTTTTCAGAATATAATAAATGTTTGGAAAATAGAAAACTAACATTGTAAGTTTTCTACTTTATTTTTACAATAACTTAACTGATGGCACCAGTCAGTATTTTAAGAATGACGTCATCTAGTAGTGTGAAAATGTATTGACAATTTAAAATATTGAATAAAATTTTTTTTTCCGAAACTTTTGTCTACGAACTTTTGGAACGAAATTATAATTTCAGAATTCTGAGTGTTATAGTTGATAAGTTATGCCGAACGTATTTACATAAATAAACTCTTTACATATCAAAAGCGAATGCAATTCAATTTTTTTACGAAATAAATGCCATTATACCCCACTAGGAAAAATCCCAAGTTTTATTACTATTCAGATGAATTTAATTTGTTTCAAGATCAAATGCATAGAGGACCTAAAGAAAATCTGCAAAGAATTTTTGAGATAGATTAGCTAAATTGAACATGGAAATATATCATATTATACTTATTCTTCTGCAGTTTTGACAAATGCAGAAATGGTCTGTGTTTGGCATTTAAAGCAATAATAGTTGATATATTGGTTTATTTCCATGCATGAGCAGTTAATAATATTTTGTCTGTGGAATATATGTTCTGTATAAAAAACTGTTCGAATAATATAAATATGATAATATAAATTGAGTAAAACTATTTTATTACCATCAAAATTTTTTTTTTTGTTTCAGAATTATATTTAAAGATATTCTAGTCAGTTTAAAAGATTTATTTAAAAAAAAATGTAAAATTTTTTATGTTTTTGTTATTTAATCAGTTCGTATCTTCTGCAATATGTGATAGAGATTAACCATAAATTTGCTATTTGAATATGAAATTTAATTTTTTGTCATATCTAGCTTGTAAAAATAAAACTATGTTAAAGAAGAATGGATGAACACATATTGGTGCACCGAAAAGTAATTTAATATGAATTTCGTCAAGTACTTTCTATCAAAATAGTTCTTTCAAGAATTAATTACTTTGCAGGAGATTCAAATTTTAATGAATTTTTTTGCATAAGTTCACATTAATTTGTTTTGAAAATTAGACTGCAATTATATTACATGCAATTAAAAATAATTTATAACTTAAATTAGTCATCTATTGTTTTTAAATTGTCACATCTGTTAACATCTATGTTTTATTAGTTAGTATACATATTTAGTCATTTTTTTAGTTCGATTATGAATCGAACTAAAAATGTTCAGGATTGAAAAATGTTCGCGATTGAACATTTGAACAAGATATATAGGGAGAGTGTGAGATAATAGAAAGAATTGAAAAAGTAAAAAGCTTCTTTATAAAACAATTTAAAAACAAGTCTATTATAAAAAAATTATTATTAAAATTATTCGTTAAATGTTTTTGTATGAAGATCTCACAGAAAAACAGCCACAAAAATAAAAACGCTTCCATTCGATACTTAATTCCTGGTTTGCGTTTTTTCACCCTTTAGTTACCATCCTCAATATTTGCTTTGACTAAAGTTAATTGCATATCTATACGCTTTAATTTAATGTAAATAAAAATGGTTAAATGCTATCCATTGCATTCCACTTAAACATTGCTTTGAGGTTTAAGTTTCTTTTTAAATGTACCTTAAATAATGGCCAATTAAACAAACCTATTTGAATGCATTAAATGCATTGAACATTTTCTAGAAAGAAATTATGGGTCATTTAATTTAAATTAAAAAGTTAAACCAAGTTTCTAAATTACAATCAAAGATTCAAGGCATTGTCTATATTTTTTAAGGTGAGGTGCAATTTGGAGAACAAAATAAAACTAACGTTTCTGCTTGTACAGTATTTAAGGATTCAAAGAATAATTTCAAGACATTTGATATATACCAAAGTTTGTTCTTATAGGAAAGTTAACCATGCATACAAAACACATACAGAAGCTATTGATTGCAAAGGGTAAAAAAAATCCAGTTCTAGTTCGCAGTTTGAAGATTTTTTTTTTCAAAATCCAGCCAAGATGGTTTTTCAGTTTAGAGAATGAAAACTTGAAAGAAGACCATCCAATAAAAGAAAGTAAACGGTTTCGCACAATATTTTTGTTGCGCAAGAGTTCTACTTTGGCACGAACTTGTTAGTTCTTTCTGCCTGGACACCGAGAATTGCACTCTGTTTCGATTGTCACCTCAATCTTTTTTTCTCACGAAGGAATTCCATTGACTTTAAATAACATAGAAAAGAGATACGACAAAAGAAGAGCTTCGTTTCCATTTGACACTTGGGAGCTTCACAACAAAACAGTAAACATGGATTAACGAGTCTGTTTTTAGAATTATTAAAAGAAAGTTGCCTTGTGTTTATATTACAGGAAAGAGTCAGTTAATCAATTTTGATATTAATCTAGTTCTTATTTTCATTCTATTTATTTCATTCTTCTTATTTTCATTCATTTCTTTTAAGTTTATCTGGCGCCATCTATTGGTAGATATATGCAACTTAAAGCTAAAATAAAAACTAAAATTAATTAATTAAATTTAATTACTGAATTAATATTTGAAAAACTGTATTAACATCAAGTGTCATTCATTACAAGTTTAAAAAATTGTATTTGAACTTGGTGAATGAATAAAATGTATTTTATTAACGATTGAAAATTTGAACAAGATATACACTGAAGTGACAAAAGTCATGGGATACCTCTTAATATCGTGTCGGCCCTCCTTTCGCCCGGCGAAGTGCAGCAACTCGACGTGGTATGGACTCAACAAGTCGTTGGAAGTCTTCTGCAGGAATATTGAGCCATACTGTCTCGATAGACGTCCATAATTGTGAAAGCGTTGATGGTGCAGGATTTTGGGCACGAACAGACCTCTCGATGATGTCCCATAAATGCTCGATGGCATTCATGTCGGGCGATCTAGGTGGCCAGATCATTCGTTGGAATTGTCCAGAATGTTCTTCAAACCAATCGCGAACAGTTGTGGCCGGTGACATGGCGCATTGTCATCCATAAAAATCCCATCGTTGTTTGGGTACATGAAGTCCATGAATGGCTGCAAGTGATCTTCAAGTAGCTGAACATCAGCATTTCCAGTCAATGTTCGGTCCAGTCGCACCAGAGGACCAAGTCCATTCCATGAAAAAAACAGCCCACACCATTACGGAGCCACCACCAGCTTGAACAGTGCCTTGCTGACAGTTTGGGTCCATGGCTTCGTGGGGTCTGCGCCACACTCGAACCCTACCATCAGCTCTTATCAACTGAAATCGTGACTCATCGGACCAGGCCACGTTTTCCATTCATCTAGGGACCAACCGATATGCTCACGTGCCCACGAGAGTCGCTGCAAGCGATGTCGTTCTGTCAGTAAAGGCACTCGAGTCGATGAAAGCACTGCGCATTTATACCTGTTCTACGCGATGCTACTGCCATCTGAAAATTTGCGTATTGTTATCCATGACTTTTGTCACTTCAGTGTAAATAGGGAGAGTGTGAGCTAATAGAAGGAATTGAAAAAAAGGTGCAAGAGCTAAAAGTAACTCGTAATGTATCCCATTCTGAAGTACTGAACCTAATTGTTCTATTTCCTACTTTGACATAGCCAAAAAAAAAAAAAAAATCACACTTCTTAGAAACAATGTAATAGTTAGACCTGTTTTTGAGCTTCCATAATGACTGATCACCGATATACTCTGACCACTACCTCGAAAACCTAAACCATTAACTCCTGTTCAGCCTAATTGTATTGATTCAGTTACTTCCGTTCTAACCCGAGTCAAAGGCCAACCAGCCATAAGGAACAAAAAGCTAGTGGATAACAGCAAACAAAATTTAGAGCTAATAATATTGAATAAAAAAAGATTAATAAAAAGAAATCTTCTATATCGGTAAATTCTGAATCGAAATCTGCATCCGTAGAGAGAGAAATTGGCGAAACAAATAAAGGTGATAATGTTGTATACAGTCAATTGTATGAGCTGGGATAACAGCTAAACATGCCGTAGTTAAAAAAAAAACTTTTACTTCTCACAGATGCGTTTATCTGCCATCATAGTTACTGGTCAGTTTACTTTTTTTTCGAATTAATATCTTCCATATTAAATGTTCTTTATTATTAACATTGAATTTTTCCTTAAATTTTTATCTATAAAATATTTTCGTAACTTATCTTTATTGGCAAAATTTTTTAATATATATTGTTGTTATGTAAACCATTGTTCGATGGAGCATGATCAATACTGGCCCTTTTTCAACATCGACGGGCCTCATGTACCACTTTTATATATATCCCTTAAATAACTCTCTGATGGGTGAAAAGCGGACGACAATGCCTCCCATGAGAATTTTTGGGAGTAACCCGTTTGGAACAAAACGCGGAAAACTCCATCTGATGTATTACTGACCGCAGCCTGATTTCTGATTAAGAATCACTTTTATACATATTGCCACAATCCCTATTGATAATCCCTCTTTCCTGAAAGCAGTTATTGCAACAATGCCGTCATGGGTTCTCAGGGCCTCCTACTCTCTAGCTGCCCAAGTTGCCAACACTGACCCTTGTGCAATTAAAACTCACCAATAAATACTCATGTCAGTTAAATTTTTTTCTTCTAATGCATGCTTAAAATAGACCGTGATCTTTTATGCCATAAGGACTGCACCAATTTACTCACTTTGCATTACCCAGGGGCGCGTGGAACTTGATGTAAGTTTACCCCCGCAACGCCGCCCTATGATCCTAACTTAGGACCGGGACCTACGGTTTAAAGTGGTTTGAAGTTTGAATCCGATACCTGTGGTCAGAGCGTAGCCCACTCAGCCATCAGGCCTCTATGCTAGTTAAAACATGAAATTGGCATTTTGAATTAGATTTTCAAGTCAGCATGGATATAAAACAATGTAACTCAGCAAATCGCTTTTTTGTTGAAAAAACTTCTTTGAATCATGGTGAAATATTTGTATTTTGGAACTATTTTAGTAGAAAATATAATATTCTTGGATAAATATATACAATTATTGTCCTTTTACTTTTATTTTTGCTGTATTTTTCAAAAATTTCCAACGAAAGGTTATCTTTTAATTTCCAAAAATATCGCTTACGATTAATTTGATATTTTCTTCGCATAATCTTTACATTCATTTTTGATAAACTTTTGACGAAGGATCAGTTTTTGTGGACTATATATCTGAATGATTATACAAATTATAAGCAGATGGATAAAAGAACGTCTCCGACAAAATTGCGTTTCATTTAATATGAATAAATACTCGTTTTTATTCCTTTTGACAAGGAGATTGCATTTACGGATTAGTTTAGCTAATCAGTTTTTACTCGTCAAGAATTATTCAAGATGTTAGTTTAACTGAAATACAATAAAAAGAAAATGAATAATATAGGAACTAAAGAATATTAACGGAAAAATGTAATTAAAATATCAGTAACTAACAAAATAAAAACAGTTTTGGATAATAAAGTTATCTGCCTGCAGAAATAAGGTTGCAAAACAAACAAACAATTGCATTAAAGGAATATTATATGATTAAATAACAAACAATTCTTTGACTTATTTAAATAAGTACTTAATATGTAATGAAATATCAAGAGCTGTTCTTTGCATAAGTTGTTTACTTTTTCATTAATTGCACATGTAATTTATTTCTTATTTTTCCCTACATGTAAATGCATAATAATATTTCCCCCTAAAATAAGGTTTAACTGGCAAGAAAGAACATGTTTTATTTTATTATTTGGTGGGAAAAATGTGAAATAAATTTCTCATTCTTCTGAAAGTTTCTAAATATTTAAGGTTTGAAATTTGTTTTTTTTTTCAAATATTTAGTTTTGTATTACTTCAAACTGATGAATGAACATTAAAAGAAATAATTCACATGACTTAGATTATAGCATATAAATCTGACATATATGATTAAACTTAAATGATTAAAAGTAGAAAAAAAAAAAGTTTCTTTGTAATAATTTTTAAAAACAAGGTACATATAAAAAAAAAACCTATCATTAAAATTATTAAATTATTAGTTAAATGTTTTTGTGTGAAGATTTCCCAAAATAACAGCCACTACATTAAAAACTTTGCATTTCTTCACCATTTAATTACCATTTCGATTTGATGTTTAATTCCTACTTTGCATTTAATTACCATTCTCAATATTTGCTTTGACTAAGTTAATTGCTTATCTATATTCTTTAATTTGAAATAAATAAAAAATAGTTAAATGTTATCCATTTCATTCCACTTAAACCATTGCTTTGGGATTTAATCTTCTTTTTTAATTGTAACAACTTAAATAATGGACTAACCAAAGATACTATTTCGAATGCATTAAATGCTTAAACATTTTTTGGAGAAAAATTACGGGTAATTTAATTTAAATTCAAAGTTAAACCAAGTTTCTAAATTACAATCAAGGATTCAAAGATGGCCTGTATTTTTTTTTCAGATGAGTTTGAAATTCTGAGAACAAATTAAAACTAACGTTTCTTCTTGATGAGTGTTTAAGGATTCAAAGAATAATTTCAAGACATTTGATTTATACCAAAGTTTGTCCTGATAGAAAAGTGAACCATGCATACAAAACACACACAGAAGCTATTGATTGCAAAGGGTAAAAAAAAAAAAATCCAATTCTAGTTGAAGTTGTTGTTTTTCTCAAATTCCAGCCAAGATGGTTTCAGTTGAGAGGAATGAAATTCTTCGAAACTTGAAAAGAAGACCATCCAATAAAGAAAAAGTAAACGGTTTCGCACAATATTTTTGTTGCGCTCGAGTTCTACTTTTGGCACGAACTTGTTGGATTCTTTCTGCCGGGATACCAAGGAATTGTGCTCTGTTTCGATTGTTACCTCAATATGTTTTCTTTCGAAGGAATTTCATTGACTTTAAATAACACAGAAAAGAAATACGACAAAAAAAAAAAAAAAAAAAGAGTTTCGTTTCCATTTGACGCTTGGGAGTTTCACAACAAAATAGTAAACATAGATCAAAGAGTCCGTTTTTAGAACTTAAGAAAGTTGTGTTGTGTTTACTTTGCAGCAAATAGGCAGTTTATCATTTTTGATGTTAATCTATACTTAAATTATTCTATAAGGTAGTCATGAGTTGAGTTTTCAACGTTCTTCAAAAAAAAAAACTATATATTTAAAGTTTTAAATTCAACTTCTTTTAATATTTTAGATAATAATAACAGTATTCATTCAATTCAGATTTGCCTTCAGAAGCAGTTGAGAAAAAATAAGATGCAAGAGCTCAAAGTAACTCGTAATGTATCCCATTCTAAAAGTACAGAACCTATTTCAATCTATTTTTCTTTGATATAGTCAAAAGAATCACAGTTCATACAAACAATGTAATAGTTCGACTTTCTGAGCTTCCGAAATGACTGAATACTGATATACTCTCAGAACTGCTTCGAAAACTTAAACCATTAACTCTTGTTCAGCCTAATTGTATTGATTCAGTTACTTCCGTGAAACCTGAGTCAAAGCCCAGCCAGCCATGAGAAACAAATAACTAATGGATAGCAGCAAACAAAATTCAGAGTAAATAATACTGAATAAAAAAGATTAATAAAGAAATTTTCTATCTCGATAAAATCTGAATCGAAATCAAACAATTGAATTAAAGGAGTATTATATGATTAAATATTAAACATTTCGTTGACTCTTTTTTATTTAAATAAATATTCAATATGTAATGATATGTCAAGAATTTTTCTCTTATATAAGTTGTTTACTTTGTCCTTAGTTGCACATATAATTTCTTTCGTATTTCCCCCTACAAGTAAGTGAATAATAATAATATTTTCCCTACAATAAGGTTTAACTGCTAAGAAAGAACATGTCTTATTCTATTATTTGGTGGAGAAAGGTGAAATAAATGTCTCATTCTTTCTAAAATTTTCTATATATTAAAGACTTGAAAATTATTATTTTTTGTAAGTATTTACTTTGTATTACTTCAAAATGATGAACATTAAAAGAAATAATCCAGAATTAGTTAAATAATTAAATAATAAATATGTTTTACAGTTTAAAAATCAATAAGGATTTGAATTTCGATGAGAGAAAGTGGAAATCTATAATACATTTCTTTTCGATAATTATTAGTTTTAATTTCATGTTTGAGTGAAAATAGAACAATTTAGAATTGATATCAGATTGAATTCCTCATATTCAAGAGATACTACAAAAAATTTCAAATATATTTTGTGAGAAAAACAGTAGGTAAATAATTAAATTTATTTAACTTCATTAAATTCATAAAATATTCACATAGAATAAAAAACCTCATTTCCATCTTCTTCAAAATTTTAATTAATATAAATGCTTAATTTTTTTAATCGAGTTTTAAATAAATTCTAAACAGTAACAAAGAAGCCGTATAAAAGTTTAGGAATGCCTTTCAATGTCAAATGGTAGCTATCCTACTAGAAAAAGATATTTTGATAGAAATTTAATTTCTTAAATGGTCCTAATATATTTCTTAACTGCATATATTCTTCAGATCTTTAAAAGCAAATAGTAAACTATATTTTGCAAACTCGCAAAACAAAGCTACTTAATTGAAATACATTCCGATAAAAGTTTTTGAAACCTTTTATAGTCAGTCTTTCATCTTTTAAATCATTACTGAATAGAAGAGTTTAATAAAGTTTTAAACTTCTGTTCGATGTTCATAAAACGATCTTTTTCTTCCTCTTTTGATGTTAAAACTTCTTGTTCAAATAACATGAAAACACAGAAAGAAACTTGGACAGAAACCAAAACGTTTGGAATGCGATTGAATTTGGATTTTATGTTTTATCCCAAACAAATGCTTCTAAACTTTTGCATTTATGGAATTTGTTTTGGTAATTGAATTTAATTGAAGGAATAGAGTATTTTACTTAGTAATGTGGTCAAGAAAGAGTCATTAGGATGAAGGTTAATATGGGTTTTTAATGACAAAGAAATTCATATAAAATGCTTTAAGAGATTTTATCATCAGCTTAAAACACCATAAACATACATTAATAGGGCAATTTTGAATATTTATACGAATATGTTAATTATAACTCAATTAATTAGTGAGAACATCTTAATATTGAATCAAATCAGGATCGTTAAATTTTTCCTTGTATTAACTTTTAAAGAAAGAAAAAAGGGGGATTTCCTGTCCGCGGCTTGAAATAGGCGTAGCCAGTAGTGTTGATTTGGGTTTAAAATTGAACCATTGATGTTTGTGACATTACATTGCGAATTCTAAATTACGTCCAGTGTGAGTCAATGTCTTGATGCAGCTTTGGAAGCTCTACAGAAAAAATAACTATCAGTGGGCTAGTTTATTTCTGTTTCACATCTGGATATCAGAGTATCTACAATATTTCGCAATTAATAAATCAGCTTAGAACGTCCACTGCAGTCAATGACTTCATGAAAGAGTAGACTTGATGATGATTGTTGTAGTATTTGTAAATGTCTCGAATCGAAAGTGGGATTTTAATGGTTCAGAGAGTCTAGAAACTACCTAATAAGAGTTTTCAGTGTTTTTTCCTATGTAACATAAAATTGCTGAATAGTTATCCTTCTAGGAGGACTTTTAAGGGTATCTCTTCCTTCATAACACGCTGGTGGCCATAGCATAAAATCCTTTTTGTAAATTAATGGAATATGAAGCCAACCAACACACACGTACATACCTTACTCCTTTTCCAATGATAGTATACGCAAGCTAAAAGACGTATAAATAACCATTCGATTCCTGTCTTGCATAACAGTCACTTCTTTAAGAAATAAAGATAAATGAAAAAAGATTGGGATATCCTGCGTGAGAGTTTTGCCATTTGCAAGAAGTATACTAATAAAAATTGAATTTCCTGAAGAGCATTAGGCCTATTTGAATGCCTACTGTCAATCACTGTGATAAGTATTTTTAATTCTTGCTTATTCTGTGCGAATCCTTTGCATTTCAGATATTTTAAAGATAACGTACAGTAAAAATCCTAATAACGGATTAAATTTTTAATTGCGGGAAAAATCTTTTGACAATTGACTTGAATTCTTTGATCTTGTAGATTTCTCATGCTTCAAGTACTTTATTTATATTTTAAAAACGAGCCATGGGAGCTTTCATTTCATTTGCAGCAATTTTTATTCTTTTCTATTCTGATAATCAAAATTTTTAAAATTAGTAACAATGAAAAACACAAATACAAATCGATTAAGTGTATAAACATGAGATACGTACATCATTTCTTATCGATTTCGATGCGAATCAAGATTGTGAAGATTAGTGACTGAAAAATAATCGAAATCTATTAAACGTCTATATTGAAATGAGTATTGTATTACCAAGTATTCTATAGCCAGTAAAATTAATCGACAGATTTTCTAGTGGGATTTTCCGAATCATTTCGATATGATTCTTAAATACATAATTTTCTTAGAATTACTTCTATTTACATTTCTAGAGAATAAAGATAATACACTTAAACACAGTTCATCATCATACAGATATCAACAATCAGAAATAACACAAATCTATTGCCTTCTAGCTTTTAGACTTTGTGTCATATTTGTTCGACATCGAACGAACAGCCGACAGACGACCATTGAAATGAGGAAATTGCCTTCCGAGAGGACTTTCAGGGATAACCACACAGCATTTGCTTGTCATAGAAAAAGAAAATCCAGAATGATTCATACCAGATAGTGGTGCAAGACGCTTTTTACAAAACGTGTCATGATCGCCACCAACTATTCTCGTTTCTGAGAGCAGAGACTTGCAATTAATGCTGCTAGTGCATTTTAACCACTGCTATCCATGCTAGCTGTAGATATTATCATTAGGCTATGAATTTAATTCAAATAGAAACTGCATAGTCTATTAAAGAACCAAATCAGTATGTATACACCATGCCCAACAGCAATTAATTCTTCTACTAAAATTTCTTTTAAGAAGGATTACTTGAATAAGAGTTATTCTTTTCGAATTTTTATTAGTTGCAGAAAAACTGAGAAAAGCTTCTGTAGAATTCTCGAATTTTGTTTTAGCTAACTTTATTCATTTTGCTTAGAAGAGCTTGGAATAACAAAACATAACAAAAAGGCTTTTATTCCTTTTCATTCAAAAATGTGAATAGACCTGATATTCAGTACAGTCAGGACATAAATTTAAAATAGCCATTAGAATTCAAGAGACAATCCTTCGTAAAAATATTTATTTACATCATGGAGCATTTTGCATTCAATGACAATCTTCAATGATATTTCTTTCCAGAAAGAAGCATAAGAATATTCTATTTATTTTTAAAAGCAAGTCTAAGCGTCTAAGTCCAAGCCTAAGCGTCTGTACACGGTCTGCCTTGAAACTGTGGTACCGGTAGCTGAAGAGAGCAAACGAGACAGGTCTGATGCTGTGCTCCGTCTGTCTCTTTTGGCAGTAACTGCTAAATACCGGTCCTCATTCGGTGTTGTAACTCGGAGGCGACCTGTGCTGTAACATCTACTCACATTACCATCATCTTGGAATCGCTGCCAAAGCCTGGAGATGACACTCTGGGCGATTCCAAGTTCCTCGGATACTTCCAGCTGGGTAAGTCCACATTCCAGTCGTCCGATAATTCTACCAAGTAAAAAATCATTCAAATGCTTCCTTTGTGCCATAACTATGCGGTTATTGCACTGAAAGGCTTTTAAAGCGGTTGTGAACAATTTTACTTCTTTTCCACCATTCCTTATATACCCCTCTCTTACACTCTCGTCACTGTGACGTACTATCCGCGCCATCTGGTGGTTTCCTATAATTTGCATATTCTTCTTCAAGATTTGTGTGGTAATTCTACAGGTGAAATTTTTTATTTTAGAGTTCAATTTCTGTGTGATTCTGAATCCCTCCCTTAATTTATGGACATGAGTGTAGAAACCGCATAGTCTATTGCAGAACTTAATCTAGCATTTATACATCATGCCCAGCAGCAATTTAATCCTCTACGAAAATTTCTTACAAAAAAGGTCTTGAAAAAGAAGGAAGGATTACTTCGAATTATTTAAGAGTTATTCTTCTCGAATTTTTTTAGTTAACTTTATTCATTTCAGTTTAGAAGTTTTTGGAATAACAAAACAGACACAAAAGGCTTTTGTTCTTTTTTTCATTCGAAAACGTGAATCGACTTGATATTGTCTCTTGATATTCAATATAGTCAGGACATAGATTTAAAATAGCCATTAGAATTCAAGAGGCAATCCTTCGTAAAAATATTTATTTGCATCATGGAGCATTTTGCATTCAATGACAATCTTCAATGATATATCTTTCCAGAAAGAAGCATAAGAATATTCTATTTATTTTTTAAGAGCAAGTCACAATAAACATAAGGATTTTGTATAGAAAAAAAATCACAAAAAATCAATTTATGTTGTAAAAGATAATCTCTGAAAGCTCTTTTCTTAAATTTTAAAATATTTTTTATTCCAATACGAGAGGAATATACATGCCATTTTATAATTTAAGCATTATGTGGAAAAAATCTTATAAAGAGTTATTCTTTAATGTTAAAAAATATTCCCGAATAGTATTATTCTTTAATTTGACTATTTTGATTATACCATAATGATATTTAACATTAAGGGCATTACCATTTAAATTTGATAATAACTTATACATTTTTAAACTGTTTTAAATAAATTTATTTTTACAAGATTTGTATAATTATCTCTTACAATTCATACTTCAAACTTTTTTTTTGAAGATAAAAAGCCACAATTTTAAAACATTGTGCATATCTATTTTAATTTGTAAGAAAGTTACCATTCTTAGTAAAATTACCAATTCAATTTCAAGTGGTCATAAGATTAACTCTGTAATTATATGATCATCAAAAATTTTTGAAAAAAACGTGCATGAATAAATTTTGCAAGAAAATTTTCAACTTATGATAAATAAAAATTTCTTTTTAATGTGAATTCTGAAATAAGAAAACATTCTTTTTATTTAATAATATGCAAAACATCTTTGAAGTCGTAATTAAGAATTCGTTAGAAATAAATATGATTAAGTTCATTCTGAAAATTTTGTCACTAGGCAAACGAGAAGCCGCTTATGTAAAAAGAAATTTTTGAATTTGATTCTTTTGCTTTGCAATTTATAATGAACCCGAATGAAGAATACTTTTCCGACTTAATAATAATATATAAAACAACTTCATCCATTTTTAAATATAAAAAAAACCATAATTAGTGAAGATTCGGGAACCTTAGCAAATAGAAATTTCATGTCCACCTGCAATTTTATGAGATATATATTTCAAATATTTCTACTGCAGCTAATTAGTTACTTGGTCTGTATATCTGCATTTCTAAAAGAATTATTTTAAGAGAATTATTTCTTTTATTATACGTAATTATCTAACAGTGCTAGCTAGTAAGCCAGTTTTTATTTTCGTATCTTGATTGGGCAACCATGTTTTTATTTAGGAAAATGATAACATGCTCTTTCGAACAATGATAAATTAATTAAACTAAGTAAGTCAGAGTAAGATGTTCTTTTTCCCATGGATTGTATTACGATGAACTGGATTCACCACTCGAATTATTCTTCTTTAACTGAAAGTCACAGACTTTTCTATTTTTTAGTTCTGATTTTTGGATTTAATTGAATAATTAAGACATAGTGGGTGTTTACGGAAAATTATATTGAATCATAAGAAACGAATATATATAAATCTTTAGAATCCTTTCCATCAAATAAAGAGTTATGTAATTATTATTATTTTTTTTGTTTTGAATTAAACTTTCATTAGATTTGGATTGAAAAATGCTCAATCCGAGATTTAAAAAAGGCTTTTTAACAAAATTTCTATGTCACAATATGTTATAACATTAACGATTTTCTTTGAAAGTGGTGCAAATTCATTTCATATTGACTTTAGATATTTAAGAGTGTGTATTTGAATAGTTTCAAAAATATTTGTATATGTTTATACGATCATTTTATTTTTTAAAATTATTTAAATTGATTTAAGTTTTAATGTATAATCGTTTTTGATAATGAAATTTATAATTTTGATGACTGCAAATATACTTACACCATTTTTCATAATCAACAAATGTGAAAATCATACATTAATATTAAATATAGGGATTTCAACTGAATCATTAATTGAATTTCAAAAATTGTATAATATAAAATGCACACTTGTTATAAAATTTCGGTGGTAACTTTAGAGATGATCGTATTTATTTAATTCAAGGACACCATACTGATATACCTTTTCAACTCTAGTTCATTTTCGAGTCCTCCTCTGACGATGGATCGAAGCAAATAAAATTCCAGTGAACGGTAGCAATTTTTATGCCATTAACGTGTTACCAGACATATAAAAATATATGTCTGTAATATTATAATTATAATTATAGAGATATAATTATAACATAATATTATATAGATATTATATAGCATAATTTTTGAACTAAATATTATGTCTCTTTCAGGAAAGTAGTCTCACCACTTTCAGCAAGTATTCATTAAATTTCATTGAATACGTAAATTTAAATTTACAAGATGATGGAAATTTTGATAGATAAAAACAGAGCAGATTGCATTCGTTGCAGATTGTATATAGTGAATCATAACAATTTCATTTAAAGACTATCATTAAATAACATTTTGTCATTTATTCATATTTACTAATGACAGTACTTGTGTCAACTTTTAAATCATTTAAATCTTCTTTCGCAGTAAATAACTTTAAAAAAATTTTAATTTCAAAAGAACTAGATAATTATAATTATCTCGGTAGTATATATAATTAATGTAGTAAATATATAATGACTAGTATATAATTATAAGAGTAAAAAATAGATGTAGTTTATGAATATATTTAATATTAAACAATTTCTATGGAAGTACAATATAAAAAATAGAATTATAAATAAAAGTATAAGATACAAAATATATTAAAAAATAATATTATTATCTTGTTAAAACATGAAAATCTTCATTTGCAACGACTTAACGTATAATATTTACGTTTATAACAAGTTAATCTGTAAACGCTTTACAACATTTTTATTATTATTTTTGCATTTTATGTTTTTTAATGAGAATGATTTATTAAAATACAGACTTATTTCATAAATCTTATAGATTACTAACATTAAAACCCAAAAATGCAGAAGTAAAATAATATTTTTGAAATCTACTGAGATGTCTTTCAAATTAAGACATGTTAAAGTATTTTATTGTCCCAAAATGGGAATTGAATTAGTTTATTAATATATTCAAAACACGGTGTTATAATACGCAATTTACGGAAGATCTACTGTAAATGCTATCAGTTTGAAAGAACATTGCTGATCTCTCAAGTGTGAAATAGGATTCGAATTTAAAACATTTTTATTTTTAAAAATTTGCGTCATAAAGGCAAATGAAATCTTTTTCATTTCTGTAGCATTGCATACAATAAAAAAAAAATTATTTCTATGTTGGAAGGAAATGAAAAAATATTATAATGAAACAATGGGAAACGTACAAACAAGAAAAAAAGCAATTCGTGTATATTTTCAGAATTTTCTCATTCAGTAGGGAATTTTGGCATACGATACACCATATCATAACATTTCTATTCCCCTACCTATAATCTTTAATCGAAAAAGAGAAGTATATGCGAGAAATATGCAGAAAAAAGGATCCCCGTGTACCGTTATGTTAATTTTTATAGGTTTTTTATCAGTATTTACAATATATATCCTTTTACTTGAATTTACATGAATACGCACCTTTTTACGCATATCTTTTATTTTGTATTGAAGAATAATAGATTGGGCGGTATACAAATATTTTGAACGTGTTTAAAATTATTAAAATTACAATGTCAGCTGTTTAAGGAAGTATTTATTTTATATATTATTTATAAACAATGAATATGTGAGTATGAGAAGGTATATATATATACAATTTTTTTTATAAAATTAACAAATTAGGATTTTTAAAAAAATTTATCCTAGTCTCTAAAATATACGAATATGTAAATAATCTCCTTTAAATACTAAAGAAGTTTCTTACCTAAACTAAATGAGAAAATAATATTACTTTAAGCAAGTATAGAAATAAAAGTAATCACAAAGGGAACCAAATGCAGCGTTTATTTGACAATATCAGAAACAGCAAGGAAAACTAAACAAAAACATGGAAGATAGAAATTTTTGTATTTTCAAAAACGTATTTCAAACGATGGTAATCTTATCCACGAATATTACGTGACATTTGTATACATTGTCATAGAATATGTTATTTTTAAGTAGAGATCTTATGAAAGGTTTTATACAATCTTTTTCAATAAAAGGATCACATTAAAATATGTTACACAACGTCTTCTAAAAATCACTGAGAAATAGTTAAGATATTGTGGAAAATGTATAAAACATATAAAAGTTTCTTTTAAATCATTCATTTTGATAGTTGCAGATAGTTGTACAGATATTTAAGCAATGAGCTATTGAATAAATATGAAAAAATAATTTTTGGAAATGATGAAAAAATAGAGAGATGGACCTCCTTCTATCAGGAAGTTCTTAAACGTCAAAGTAAAAAGAAACTCTACAGTTAGATTATAGCATATAAATCTGACATATATATGATTAAACTTAAATGATTAGAAGTAGAAAAAAAGGAAAGTTTCTTCGTAATACTTTTTAAAAAACAAGGTTCATATAAAATTCTTATCATTAAAATTATTAGTTAAATGTTTTTGTATGAATATTTCACAAAATAACAGCCACTACAACAAAAATGATTCGATTTGATGTTTAATTCCTGGTTTGCATTTCTTCACCATTTAATTATCATTCTCAATATTTGCTTTGACTAAGTTAATTCGGATCTATATTCTTTAATTTAAAATAAATAAAATGCTATCCATTTCATTCCACTTACACCATTGTTTTGGGATTTAATCTTCTTCTTACATGCAACTTAAATAATGGCCAATTTAAAGAAACTATTTTGAATGCATTATATGTGGTTTATTCGGAGGAAAATTACGGATAATTTAATTTAAATTCAAAGTTAAACCAAGTTTCTAAATTATAATCAAGGATTGCCTATGTTTTTAAAGATGAGTTTGAAATTCTGAGAACAAATTAAAACTAACGTTTCTTCTTGATGAGTGTTTAAGGATTCAAAGAATAATTTCAAGACATTTGATTTATACCAAAGTTTGTCCTGATAGAAAAGTGAACCATGCATACAAAACACACACAGAAGCTATTGATTGCAAAGGATAAAAAAAAATCCAGTTCTAGTTTGAAATTGAAGTTTTTCCTCAAATTCCAGCCAAGATGGTTTTTAGTTTAGAGGAATGAAATTCGAAACAAGAAAAGAAGACCATCCAATAAAAAGAGAAAATAAACGGTTTCGCACAATATTTTTCTTGCGCCTCAATTCTACTTTTGGCACGAACTTGTTGGATTCTTTCTGCCTGGACACCAATGAATTGTACTGTTTCGATTGTCACCTCAATCTTTTTCTTTACAAAAGGTATTCCAATGACTTTAAATAACATAGAAAAGAAATACGACAAAAGAAGAGCTTCCTTTTTCCATTCGACGCTTGGGAGCTTCACAACAAGATAGTAAACATGGACCAAAGAGTCTGGCTTTAGAACCTAAGAAAGTTGCTTTGTGTTTATTTTTGCACCAAATAGTTAGCTTATCAATTTTGATATATTAACATAGATCATAATTAGACTTATATTATTCTATAAGGTAATTATGAGCTGAGATTTAAAAGGTTTCAATATTTAAAATTTTCAATTCAATGTTTCTTAAGACATTCTTTCTGCTTTGATTATTTTAGATAATATTAACAGTAACCATTCAATTCAGACTTCCTTCAGAAGCACTTAAGAAAAAAAAGAAGGTGCAAGAGCTAAAAAGTAACTCGTAATGTAACCCATTCTGAAGTACGGAACCCAATTGTTCAACGTATTTCCTACTTTGATATAGTCAAGAATCACATTTCATACAAACGATGTAATAGTTCGAACCCTTTTCTGAGTTTTTTAATAATTGATTGATATACTCTGACCACTACCTGGAAAACTTAAACCATTAACTCTTGTTCAGCGTAATTGTATTGATTCAGTTACTTCCGTGAAACCTGAGTCAGTAGCCAAACCAGTAATAAGGAACAAAAAAAGATAATGGATAGCAGTGAAAAAAATTCAGAGCAAATAATATTGAATAAAAAAAAGATTATTAAAGAAATCTTCTATATCGGTTAAATCTGAATCGAAATCAGTATCTGTGTTCCTGGAGAAGAATTTGGTGAAATAAATAATGTTGTATACGGTGAATTGCATGAGCTGGGATAACAGATAAACATGCTGTAGCTATTAAAAAATCTTTTTACTTTTCGCAGATGCGTTGTAAAATGCCATCCAACCTAATGATCAGTTTACCATTTTCTTTTACGGATTGAAAATCGTTGTTTATAAAAAAGAACATCGAATAGTCAATGATTTCATTTCTTAATTTTTATTGAGCTTAAAATATTTTCAAGACTTTTCTTTTGGTATAAAGGTTTTTAATGTGAACTGTTGTTGTATAAACCATAGTTCGATGCTGGATAGCCAATTCTGACACTTTTTAACATCGATGAGTCTCATGTACCATTTTTTTATACCCCATAAATACCACTTTGATGTTGAAGAGTGGAGGGCAGGAAGGAAGTTTAGGAGTAACCGGTATGGGACAAAAATCTGGAAATTCCACCAGGCAGCCTTTTTTTTTCCAATGTGAAACGCATTTTACTCATGGTAACAATTACCAATAAGTTTCTTCGTTTCTGATGATTGCACACAAATTCGAACATAGATCATCCCTATTTACTAGCTGCACATGTTACTGGCCCTTGTGGCATTAAATCTCACCAACCAATCCTCATTTTATGTTTAGCAATACTTGTTTCTCGTTGTGTTTAACTAAATCAAATTTTGAATTGGATTTTGATTGTTACCATAGCATTTATATGAGCAATGTAATTCATATTTTTAAGTGCTTTTTAAAAAAAAAAAGGAGTCATTGAACGTTAACATATTTTAGCAAGAGAAATAATATTCTTGATAAATATCTACAATTATTGTCCTTTACTATTATTTCTGTTTTATGATTCGTATATCCCCAATGAGAGGTTATCTTTTAATTTCCAAAAAATATTGCTTATAATTAATTTGGGCATAATCTTTACATTCATTTTGATAAACATTGGACGAAGGACCAGTTTTTTTTATTGAATATAACTGAACGTTTATCCACATTATAAGCAGATGGATAAAAAGAATGTCGTCGTCAAATTTGCACTATAGTTAATATGAGCAAATATTCCTTTTTTATTCCCTTTTTTTCTTTGACAAAGGAGATTGTATTTACGGATTGTTTAGCTAATCAGTTTTAGTCATCACAGTCACTTAGTTTAGCCTTGAACGATAACTAAAATACAATAAATAAAAGAAATAAGTGAATAATATCGGAACTAAAAGAATATTAAATGGAAAATGTAACTAAAATACCAGTAACTAACTTCATTATCCAAAAGTTTTTTTTTTATCTGTCTGTAGAAATAAGTTTGCATATCAAACAGTTGCATTAAAGGATTATTATATAACTAAATATTAAACAATTTGGTAACTTATTTTTATATTTAAATAAGTAATTCATATGTAAGAACATATCAAGAAATCTTTTCTAATAAAGGTTTACTTTTTCATTAATTGCACATATAATTTATTACGTATTTTCCCTACATGCAAAGAGAATAATAATATTTTCCCCTAAAATAAGGTTTAACTGCTAAGAAATAGCATGTCTTATTCTACTAGGTTTTTGGAAAAATGTGAAATATATTTCTTATTCTTTTGAAAACTTTCTAAATCTTTAAGGCTTGAAAACTATTATTTTTTGCAAATATTTACTTTTGTATTACTTCAAACTGATGAACATTAAAAAGAAATAATTCATACATGATTAAATAACTACTATGTTTTAAGGTTTAAAAAAGAATAAAGATTTGAATTAGAAGGGGGAAAATTCGAGATCAATTATATATTTCTTTTCGATAATTGTTAGTTTTAATTTCATGTTTTAGAGAAAATGGAACTATTTAGATTTGGTATTTGGGAATGGTTTCATCATATTCAAGAGATACTACGAAACATTTCAAATATGTTTTATTAGAAAAAAAATAGGTAGATAATTGCATTTATTTAACCATTAAATTCATAAATTATTCAAACGAAGATTAAAAAACCTCATTTCTATCTTCTTCAAAATTTAAATTTATATAGAAGGTCAATTTTTTAATCGAGTTTTTAAATAAATTCAGAACCGTAACAAAAAAAAAAAACCGAACAAAAAGTTTGAGGATGTCTTGAAATATATCACAGGACAACTGTCCTATTGGAAAATAAAAAAACAATTTTCGACAGAAATTTAATCCTTAAATGGCACTAATATATTTGTTAACAACATATATTCTTCAGATCTTTCAAAGCAAATAGTAAAATATATTTTGTAAACTTCTTGCAAAAACCAAGCTACTTAATTGAAATGCTTTCCCATAAAAGTTTTCTGAAACTATTTATAGTCAGTCTTTCTTCTTTTAAATCATTACTGAATAGAAGAGTATAATAGCAGTTTTAAACTTCTTTTCGATGATCATAAAACGGATTTTCCTCGTTTAATGTTGAAACTTCTTGTTCAAATAGCATGAAAACACACAAAAAGAAACTTGGACAGAAACCAAAATGTTTGGAATGCGATTGGCTTCTATGTTATCAACAAACGCTTCTAAACTTTGCGTTGGAGGAATTTGTTTTTGGTAATTTAATTGAATCGAAGTAATATATTTTAGAATGTGGTCAAGTAAGCTTCATTAAAATGAAGGATAATAAGGGTTTTAACGACAAAGAATTTTTATGAAATGCTTTAAATTACAACGCTTTAAGAAATTTTATCATCCAATGAAAACGACATAAACATACATCAATAACAGGAATGTCAATTATGGATATTGATACAAAAATATTAATTATAATTCTATTAATCAGAGTGTATATCTTAATGTTCAACCAAATCATTATAGTTAAATTTTTCGTGCGTGGACTTTTTTGGTAAAAGAAAAAAAAGTACGTTTTTTCGCCCCTGCTTGAATGAGACGTAAGCAGTCGCTCTGACCTGAGTTTAAAATTGAGCCATTGACGTTCATGAAATTGCTTTCAGGTGTGAATCTTTAATTACATTCAGTGCGAGTCAATGACGTGATGCAGTTTTGGAGGGTCTATAGAATAAATTACTATCAATCTGCGAGTTTGTTTCTGCGTTCATTTCTATTCCTTTTCACATGTTGATATCAAAGTAGCTACAATATTTCGCAATTTATAAATCTTCTGGAAGCGTCCATTGCTTTCAATGCCTTCAGGAAGGAGTAGACTCGATGGCGATTGTGATAGCATTTGTAAGTGTTTGGAATCGGAAGTGGAATTTTAAGGGTTCAGGGATTTAAGAATCTATCTGGTCTTCAATGTTTACTCCTATGTAACATGAAAATGCGGAATAGTTACCCCTAAAGGTCCTTCTGGAAGGATATCTCCTTCATTACACTTTCATGGCCATAGTATAAAATTCTTTTGTACGTTAGGTGAATATGAGCAGATCAGTGACTGCAAATAATGCTGATAGTGGATTTGAACCGCTGCTCACCATTATATCTCCTGATGTTACCATTAAACTATGAATTATAATAAATCAAATAGAAACTGCGTAGTCCAATGAAGAACTTAATCTAACATGTATACACCACGCCCAGCAGCAATTTAATGATCTCTAAAAATTTCTTTTTAAGACATTTTTTAAAGAAGGATTACTACGAATTATTTAAGAGTTATTCTTCTCGAATTTTTTCAGTTAACTTTATTCATTTCCGTGTAGAAGTTTTGGAATAACAAAACAGACACAAAGGCTTTTATTCTTCTTCGTTCAAAAACGTGCATCGACTTGATATCGTCTTTTGATGTTCAGTATACTCAAAACATAGATTTAAAATAGCCATTAGAATTCAAGAGATAATTCTCGGTAAAATTATTTATTTACATCATGAAGCATTTTGCATTCAATGACAATCTTCAATGATATGTCTTTCCGAAAGAAGCATAAGAATAATCTGAAGACAATTTTTTTTTTTTTAAAGCAAGTCTCAATAAATATAATGATTCTGGATAAGAAAAAGGGAACAAAAAAAAAATCTATTTATGTTGTAGAAGGTAATCTCTGTAAGTTCTTTTCTTAAATTTTTAAATATTATTTTAATTCCAATGTGAAAGGAATATATGCCATTTTTTAATATAAGCATTATGTCGAAAATGCTTATAAAAATAATTCATTAATTTTTTAAAAATATTACCGAATAAATGTATGCTTTTAATTTGTCTATTTTCTATTACACCATAATGTTAACTTACATTAAATGCATTACCATTTAAATTTTATAATAAATTATACTTTTTAAAAATGTTTTAAATAAATTAATTTTAACAGAATTTGTTTAATTATTTCTTACAATTCATACTTCAACCGTTTCTTTCGAAGATAAAAAGGTACAACTTCAGAAAACGGTACAAATTCATTTTTATTTGTAACAAAGATATAAATTCACGGTAAAAATTACCAATTCAAATTCAAGTGGTCCTAAGATTACACTGTAATGATCTAATTATCAAAAGATTTTGAGGAAAAAAATGCATGAATATGCTTTCTCAGAAAATATTCCAAGTTAAAAATAAATGAATAAAATGCTTTTTTTTCAACAGGAATTCTGCGAAACATCTTTGAAGTCGTAATTAAGAATTCGTTAGAAATAAATGTGATTAAATTCATTTTGGAAATTTTTCACTTGGCTAATGCGAAGCCGTGTATGTAAAAAACATTTCTGGAATTTGATTCTTTTACTTTATAATTTTATAATGATCCCAAATAAAGAATAGGTTTCCGAATTAATAATAATAGATAAAACAACTTCATCCATTTTTAAAAATAATATCATAATTAGCGAAGATTCGGGAACCTTAACAAATAGGAATTTCATGTCCACCTGCAATTTTATACGATACATATTTAAAATATTTCTACCGAAGATAATTAGGTATTTGGTCTGCCTATCTGCGTATCTAAAAGAATTATTTTAAGAAATTTTTTTATTATTATTATATGTAATTATCTAACAGTACTAGCCAGTAAGCCAGTTTTTATTTTCTTATCTTGATAGAATAACTCTGTTTTTATTTGGGAAAATGATATCATGCTCTTTCGAACAATGATAAATTAAAACTAAGTAAGTCAGAGTAATCTGTTCTTTTTCTGAAGGATTGTGTTATGATGAACTAGATTCATCACTCAAATTATTCTTCTTTAACTGAAAGTCAGACTTTTTATATTTTAGTTGTGATTTTTGGATTTAATTGAATAATTAAGACATTGTCTGTTGAGTTTTTCGAGAAATGTATTGAATAATACGAATCGAATATATATAAATTGAGAAACCTTTATAATCCTTTCCACCAAGGAAGTTTTATTATGCGCTTTTTATTTGCAATTTAGTATCTTTCATTTTTAAACTTTTATTAGATTTGAAGTGAAAAAAACTTACTTACATGAAATGTTAAGTCTCAAAATACTATGATATGAACCATTTTCTTTGAAAGTAGGTGTAAGTTCATTTTATATTACTTGGAGATAATTAAGGGTTTGTATTTGAATGGTGTGAAAATTAATGGTATATTTTAATAAGCTCATTTTATCTTTTGAATATTAAATTAATTGAATTTTATGATGTGATCGGTTTTAAATTATTAGTTAAAATAATCTATACTTTTGATGATCTAAAATGAACTTACACCACTTTCAAAGTCAACAAAATGTGAAAGCCATGTTTTAAATATGGATTTAAAATTAGAAATACATTTTTATATAGGATAATGTTCGAAATTGAATTAATTGAATTTCGAAAATTATCTGATATAAAATGCATACTAATTATAAAATTAACAGTTAGTAAGTTTAGAAGTAAACGTTCTTGCGTACTTCAAGTTGTTGTTGCTGTTTCTTCTTATCCCACTTGGCTGGCCCAGCCCACGAGCCCATACGTACTCATGATTGAAGGGAAGGAAGCAGCTTCTGTTCTGATGGAGCACCCGCAGGTAGAAGTCTGACTTTGGCTCGGTGACGCTCCTACAGTCATAGGAGACCGGGACCTACGGCTTAAAGTGGATTCCGAACCACTACAAACATCCATGGCACCGCCGGATTCTGAACCCGAAACCTGTGGCACCGAGCGTCAGAGCGCTAGACACTCGGCCATTCAGGTTCCAAATTTGTGAATGCCCAACGACACGCGGTGTTCCCAGGTGGTCACCCACCCAAGTACTGACAGCGCCCAATGATGCTTGACTTCGGTGATCTAACGAGAACCGGTATATTCAGTATGGTATGCCGTTGGCCGTACTTCAAGTAAAGTGAACAAACAGAACACACAACTAATAGTGTTTCCATTTATAGCTATGGAGTCCTCCTCTGAAGATGATTCAGAAGCAAACAGGAAAATTCCAGTATACAGATAAAACAGAATTCCAAAAACAGATATTTTTTTGTCATTAACAGTGTTACCACACATATACCAAATTAACTAGGGACATTATGGAGTGTAATTTTTGAACTAAATATTATGTCTTTGTGGGGAAGTAGACCTACACCACTTTCAAAGCAATTATACTTGTAATTTCATTAACTACATAAATTTATATTGAAAATGATGGAAATTTCGAAATGTTTTTTTCTGAGAACCTTTACAGATAAAAAGCAGAGAAGACGGCATTCATTGCATATGGCATATATTGAATCATAGTTAATGATAACAATGAATGCAATCTGCTAATTTTTTGTTAAAAAGGAATTGCACCACTTTATAGAAGACTCATTTTTTCATATTTACTGATGACAGTAATTGTGTCAACTTTAATTATTTAAATCTTCTTTTGCAGTAGATAACATTAAAAAAGTTTAATTTTCAAAAGGACAAGGCAGTTATAATATAATTATCTTAACTTCATTTTTCTAGTAAATATATAATGACCAGTAAATAATTATAAGAGTAAAATAAATGTTGTTTATGAATATATTTAATATTAAGCAGTTTCTAAGGAAGTACAATATTAAAAAGAGCTAGAATTATAAAAAAACACGATAATATATTAATAATCTATTCTTTATCTTTCAACTTTTGTTAAAACATGAAAATCTTCATTTGTAAAGTCTTAACATATATTATTTACATTTATAACAAGTTAATCCGGAAACGCTTTACAACATTTTTATCATTATTTTTACATTTTATGTTTTTTAATGAGAATGATTCATCAAAATACAGAATTAATTATGCGAACATGAATGAATTACTAACATTAAAATGCAAAAATACAGAAATAAAATCTTATTTTTGAAATCTTCTGAGAAGTCTTACAAATTAAGACATGTTAAAATTATTTTAATGCCCCAAAATGGGAATTGCATTAGTTTATTAATATATTCAAAACATTGTGTTATAGCACGTGATTTTCAGAAGATATATTGTAAATGCTATAAGATTGAAAGTATATTGCGAATCTATCAAGTGTGTAATAAGTGTGTAATAAATGATACTAGATAAGTACATTGCTGATCTAAGAAGAGTAATAAGATTCGAATTTAAAACATTTTATTTTAAATATATGCGCTATAAGGGTAAATGAAATCTTTCGATTTTTGTAGCAGTGCACATAAAGCATAAAGTTTTGTAGCAGTTTCTATGTTGGAAGGAAATGGAAAATATTATGATGAAAAATTCAATACGTATAAGAAGAAAGAAAGGAATAGATGAATTCGTGTATATTTTCAAACTTTTCCTATTCGAGTAAGGGAATTTTAGCATGCGAATACGTCATATCATCGCATTTCTATTCTCCTACCTATAATCTTTAATCGAAAAGAGAGGTATATGCGAAATATACGGAAAAAAGGATCTCGAGTATCGTCATGTTAATTTTTATTGTTTTTTTTAACATTAACTTACAGAATATGTCTTTTACTTGAATTTACATTCATATATACTCTTTTTTTTTACTGATATCTATCAATTTTGCATTGAAGAATAAAAGGTTGTAAGGTCAACACATATTTTAAAATATTAAAATGACATTGCCACTTGTTTATGTAAGTATTTATTTTATATATTATTTACAAACAATGAAATATTTCAGCTTTTTGGATCATGATTACTACTCTATTACAACACTGAATCATGATTACTACATGATTACAACATTGGATCTTGATTACTACATGATTACAACATTGGATCTTGATTACTACATGATTACAACATTGGATCTTGATTACTACATGATTACAACATTGGATCTTGATTACTACATGATTACAACATTGGATGTTGATTACTACATGATTACAACATTGGATCTTGATTACTACATGATTACAACATTGGATGTTGATTACTACATGACCACAACATTGGATCTTGATTACTACATGATTACAACATTGGATCTTGATTACTACATGATTACAACATTGGATCCGGATTACTACATGATTACTAGGACGGAAAGGGTGGGTTTACTCCCTCAACACTACTGCTCGAGTTTGAGGGAGGAACTTTCTGGCTTACTGATTTATTTTATTTTACCAGGTTAACTTAGATTGTCGAGTTTAGAACCGAGTACCAACGTTAAATTACCATTCTCAATATTTATTTTGATTAATCTAATTGAGTATCTCTATTTTTTATTTTAAAAATAAATAATAGCCAAATGCTATCTATTTCCTACCTTTTAAGCATTGCTTTGAGATTTGAGCTTCTTTTTAAATGTGATCTAAATAATGGCCACTTAAAGAGACCTTTTTGAATTTATTAAATGTATTAAACGTTTTTCTGAAATTAATTTTGGGTAATTTAATTTAAATTCAAAGTTGAACCAAGTTTCTGAATTACAATCAAGGATTCAACGATTGCCTATTTTTAAAAAAAATAAGTTTTAAATTTGGAGAACAAATTAAAACTAACATTTCGTCTTGTAGAGTATTTAAGGATTCAAAGAATAATTTCAAGACACTTGATTTATACCAAAGTTTGTTCTGATAGGAAAGTGAACCATGCATACAAAACACACACAGAAGCTATTGATTGCAAAGGGTAAAAAAATCTAGTTCTAGTTTGCAGTTGAAGTTGTTTTTTTTCTCAAATTCCAGCCAAGATGGTTTTAGTTTAGAGGAATGAAATTCGAAACTCGAAAAGAAGACCATCCAATAAGGAGAAAGTAAACGGTTTCGCACAATATTTTTGTTGCGACCAAGTTCTACTTTTGGCCTGAACATGTTGGATTCTTTCTGCCTGGACACCGAGAATTGATCTCTTTTTCGATTGTCACCTCAATCTTTTTTCCTCTCGAAGGAATTCCATTTTCTTTTAAATAATACATAAAAGAAAATACGACAAAAAAGAAGAGCTTCGTTTTCCATTTGACGCTGGGGAGCTTCACAACAAAATAGTAAACAATAGTATGGATCAAAGAGTCTGTTTTCAGAATTTAAGAAAATTGCTTTTGTGTTTATATTGCAGCAAAGGGTCACTTTATCACTTTTGATATGAATCTAGACTTATATTATTCTATAAGACAATCATGAGATGAGTTTTTCAACGTTCTTTAAAAAAAAAAAAAACGATATATTTAAAGTTTTCAATGCACTTGTGATTAAAACACTGTCCCTGCTTTGACTATTTTAGATAACATTAACAGTATTCATTCAATTCAGACTTGCCTTCAAAAGCAGTTATGAAAAAAAAAAGATACAAGCGCTAAATGTAATTCGTAATGTAACCCATTCTGAAGTACGGAAGTTGTTCAATCTATTTTCTACTTTTGTATAGTCAAAAGTATCACATTTCATACAAACAATGTAATAGTTAGATCCATTTTCTGATCTTCTGTAATGATTGATCACTGGTATACTCTAACCACTACTTCGAAAACTTAAACCATTAACATTTAACCATTCGAAAATTTAACCATCAAGCCTAATTGTATTGATTCAATTATTTCCGTGAAACCCGAGTCAAAATCCCAACCAGCCATATCTCGTATACGTTCAATTGCATGATAAATAACAGTTAAACATGTCGTGGCTATTTTAAAAACCCTTTTTAATTCTCCATCTTATTCTCCATTTTTTTTTAAAAAAGGATTACTTGAATTATTTAAGATTCTTCTCGATTTTTTAGTTTCTGTTCAGAAGTTTTGGAATAACAAAACAGACAGGGCTTTTGTTCTTTTTCATTAAAACGTGAATAGACTTGTTATCGTCTCTTCATATTCAGTAGAGTCAGGACATAGATTTAAAATAGCCATTAGAATTCAAGGGACAATTCTCGGTAAAAATATTTATTTACATCAAGCAGCATTTTGCCTTTCAATGACAATCTCCAATGATATTTCTTTTTCTAGAAAGAAGCATAAGAATATTCTGAAGACAATTTATTTTGGTTTAAAAGCAAGTCTCAATAAATTTAAGGATTTTGGATAAGAAAAAAAAAAAAAAAAAAAAATCAATTTATGCTGTAAAAGATAATCTGTGTAAGTTCTTTTCTTAAATAATAAAATCTTTTTTATTTCGATTTGAAAGGAATATTATGTCATTTTATAATTTAAGCATTATGTGAGAAATATTTATAAAGAGTTATTCACTAATTAAAAGCATATTTCCTAGTAACATTATGCTTTGATTTCATTATTTTCTATTATACCATACTATTAATTAATATTAAGGACATTACCAATTAAATTTGATAATAATTTATACTTTTTAAAATTTTTAAATCAATTTAATTTTAAAAGGATTTGTATAATTATTTCTAATAATTCCTATTTCAAACGTTTCTTTGGAAGAACAAAAGCTACACTTTTAAAAACTGTACAGATTTATTTTAATTTGAAGCAAAGTTACTATTCTTGGTAAATATTATTAAATCAATTTCAAGTGGTCATAAAATTATACTGTAATTATCTGATTATTAAAAGATTTTGGAGAAAAAAATATGCATGAATGAACTTTCTCAGAAAATGTTGAACTTAAATATAAATAAATGAAAAGTTTGTTTTTTTAAGATAAATTCTGAAATAAGAAGACAAGTTTCTTTTCTTAATATTATACGAAAAATCTTTGATGTCGAAATTAAGAATTCTCAGAAATAAATGCGATTAAGTTCATTTTGGAAATTTTGTTACTTATCTAATGAGAAGCCGTGTATGTAAAAAAAAAAAAATTGTTATTTGATTCTTTTACTTTGAAATTTATAATGAACCCGAATAAATAATAGGTTTCCGACTTAGTAATAATAGATAAAACCACTTTATCCAGTTATAAAAATAATATCATAATTAGCGAAGATTCGGGAACCTCAGCAAATAAAAATTTCATGTCCACCTGCAATTTTATAAGATATATATTTCAAAAAATTCTACCGAAGCTAATTAGTTACTTGGTCTGCTCTATCTGAATCTGTAAAAAGAATTATTTGAAGAGAATGATTTCTTTTTATTATACGTAATTATCTAACAGTGCTAGCTAGTAAGCCAGTTTTTATTTTCGTATCTTGATAGGGTAGCCATGTTTTTATTTGGGAAAATGATAACGTGCTCTTTGGGACAATGATAAATTAATTAAATTAAGTAAGTCAGAGTAAGATGTTCTTTCCTCAAGGATTGTAATACGATGAACTAGATTCACCACTTGAATTCTTCTTCTTTAACTGACAGTCAGGCTTTTCTACTTTTGTTCTGATTTTTTGGATTTAATTGAATAATTAAAACAATGTTTGTTGCGTTTTTCGAGAAATTTATTGAATAATAAGAAAACATAAATTAAAAAACATTAAAAATTCTTTCCAACAAGGAAAGCATTATGTTATTACAAATTTTATTTTGCAGGACAATATTTAATTTTGAATCTCATTAGATTTGGATAGAAAAATGCTTAATTGTAGATTTAAAAATGTCTCCTTACATGAAATTTGAAGTCTGAAAATTCTATAACATGAACCGTTTTCTTTGAAAGTGGTGCGAGTCCATTTAATATTATCTGAAGATATTTAAGTGTTTCTATTTTAATGATTTGAAAAATATTGGTATATTTTAATACGCTAATTTAATGTTTTTAAAATATTTAATTGATTTAAGCTTATAATCTGTTTTTTAAATTATTAACTAAAAAGAAATCTATCCTTTTGGGAACCTCAAAAGGACTTACACGACTTTCAAAATCAACAAAAAGGGAAAATCATACATTTATGCAGTAGTAAACATGAGTTTTCAATTGAATCATTAATTGAACTTTGAATATTATATTATATAAAATGCGCACTTGCTATAAAACTAACAGTTAGTAAATTTAGAAGTAATTGTGCTAATTATTACAGATTAAGTAAACAAAAAGAACACGTTGTTACTAATAACGTAATCAACTCTAAATGAAGTCCTCTTCTGACGATGATTCAGAAGCAAACAACAAAATTCAGTGAGTGAACAAAAATTTTTATGTCATGAACAGTGTTACCAGACATATAAAAATTAAGTAGAGATATTATGTAGCACAATTTTTCAACTAAATATTATGTCTTTCCGGAAAGTGGATTTACACCACTTTCAAAGTTATTATATTAGTAATTTCGTTAACTACATACATTTAAATTTACAAGATGATGGAAATTTTGAAGGATTTTTTTTTTTTTGAGAACAGCTCATTGATAAAAGAGCCGATTGCATTCATTGCAGATTGTATATAGTGAATCATAACAGATTTCATTTAAAGACTATCATTAAATAACGTTTTGTTAAAATTGGACTTACACCATTTTACAGAAGGCTCATTTATTCATATTTACTGATGACAGTAATTGTGTCAACTTTTAAATAATTTAAATTTTCTTTTGTAGTAAATAAGATGAAAAATAATTTTCAAAAGAACAAGACAATTATAATTATCTCGGTGGTACATAATTAAATATAGTAAATATATAATGACTAGCATATAATTATAAGAGTAAAATAGATGTAGTTTGTGAATATATTTAATATTAAACAATTTATAAGGAAGTACAATATTAAAAAAAAATAGAATCATAAAAAAAAAAAACATGATAATATATTAATAATGTATGCTGTATCTTTCAGCTCTTTTTTTAAAACATGAAAATCTTAATGAAAAAAAACATGAAATTTGTAGCGACTTAACAACATATATTATTTACGCTTTATAACAAGTTAATTTGGAAAAGCTTTACAACATTTTTATTATTATTTTTATATTTTTATGTTTTTTTAATGAGAATGATTCATCAAAATGCAGAATTAATTGTGAGTACATAAATCTTATAAATTACTAACATCAAAAAGAAAAATGCAGAAATAAAATCATTTTTGAAATCTACTAGAGATGTCTTACAAATTAAGACATGTATTTAATAGTATTTTAATGTTCCAAAATAGAAATTATATCATTTTTATATATTTCACCATATATTATTTATAATTGCATATTACGTATATTATTGTAAGAGCATATATTATTTATGTTTAAAACAAGTTAATTTGGAAAAAACTTTCAACATTTTTATTGCTTTTTAATGAGAATGATTTATCAAAATGCAGACTTAATTCATTAATCTTATAGATTACTAACATTAAAATGCAAAATTGCAAAAATAAAATAAATTTTTTGAAATTTACCAAGGTGACAAATTAAGTCATGTTAAAATGTTTTAATATTAAAATGCAAAAATGCAGAAATAAAATCTTATTTTCGAAATCTACTTACGTGTTTTATAAATTAAGACATATTAAAGTATTTTAATGTCCCAAAATGGGAATTGCATTAGTTTACTAATATATTAAAAACATGGTGTTATAGCACGAGATTTACAAAAGATATATTGTAAATGCTATAAGATTGAAAGTATATTGCGAATCTATCAAGTGTGTAATAAGATTCGAATTTAAATCATTTTATTTTTAAAATTTGCGTCATAACGGCAAGTGAAATCTGTCGATTTCTGTAACAGTGTACATAAAAAAAAATTATTACTGTGTCGGAAGGAAATGGGAATATATTATAATGAAAAAAATTCAATACGTAAAAATAAAAAAAAGGAAAAAAAAAAAAATGAATTCGTGTGTATTTTCAGAATTTTCTCATTCGAGTAGGAATGTTCGGCATGTGATACGCCATATCATCACATTTCTATTCCCCTACCTATAATCTTTAATCTAAAAAGAGAAATATATGCGAAATATGCTGAAAAAAGGATCCCGAGTAGAGTCATGTTAATTTTTTATAGGTTTTTATCAGTAAACTTACAGAATATGTCTTTTTACTTGTATTTACATGCATATATATTCTTTTTTTACGCATATCTTTTTTTAGTATTGGAGAATAAAAAGTTGTGCGATCACACATATTTTGATTGTATTTCAAAATATTAAAAAGACATTGTCATTTGTTTATAGAATTATTTATTTTATATATTATTTACAAATAATGAAACATTAAGATTTTTACCCTGGTGGATTCAACGTTGTCGAAGATGTACCAAGGTTGGGTCATAATTACTACCCGATTGCATCGGCATATTTTTTAGCAAACACCTTTTCCTCAGCAAGAGTATTGTCTATGGTGAGTTTTACTTCATTAACATTACACGAGTTTGAGTGTGGAACTTTCTGGCTTACTGATTCATTGCATTTATCAGTTCAGCTTAGATAGTCGAGTTTTAAATCAAGTACCCCCATTTCTGAGAACCCAATGAAATACTCTTCGTACCATTACAGCCCCATAATTTTTATACAAGAATACTTATCTTACCTTATAAACAAATAAATAACATACATATGTTTTTTTCATCACATATCTTTTAACAAATCACTATGTTCATTTATTCTTCTTCAGTAGCGCAACAGCCCCATGATGCTGCAAGGCCGTCTGGCTACAGGCAGATTTTGAGACAGGAGAGGCTAACTTTTTAAGGGGTAGGGTTGCCTTATGCTAAACGTTCTATAGTTACATATTAGACAGGAACTACAGTTTAAAAGTGGATTCAAAACTACTGCAAGCATCCACGGCACCCTGTGGACTTGTCATAAAATATAGTCACTAAAATTCAGAAGGGGAATCTAAAACCCCGTTAGCTTTTTAGTTTGATGGAACATGTGCATATGCATGTATGTATGTGATCTTGTATGCAAACGAATGAATAAAACATTATTTTTTTTTTTATAAATATATAGATTAACCAATTAAGGATTTAAAAATATATCTTAGTATCGAAACTATACGAATATACAAACAACATCATTTAAATACTATTAAATAAAATTAATTTCCTTTAAATACAAAAATGGTTTTTACTTTGTTTAAATTAATATTTATTTCCCTTCATTTAATTAAATAAATTTTTTTTTCTAATGCAGCTGGCAAACACTTAGACATCATTTAATTAAATATAGAAATAACAAAATAACAAATGAGACCAAATGTCTCTGTACTTGACAAATTCAGACAGCAAGGAAAATTAAAAACTTGAAATAAACTGTTTATTTGAACAATTCCTCAACAAAGTTCCGTGCGACTGAAATTATGTATTATGTAAAAACATACATTCCATTAAACGATGTTCATCTTATCCACGTGTATTGCATGCCATTTGCAAGTGTTATAGGGATTGCCATAAATATGTCATTTTTAAGTAGAGATCTTATGAAAAGTTTTTATATAGTCTTTTCAATAGAATGACCCTATTAAAATATGTTACACAATGTTTTCTAAAAAAGAATCACTTAAGCTTAGTCAAGACGTTGTGAAAGAATGTATAAAACATATAAATATGCGACTGAAAATTTGTATTATGTAAAACATGCATTTTAAATGAAGGTTATTTTATCCACGAGTATTGCATGACATTTGTACATTTGACATTTTTGATGTGACATTTTGCGCTATATACATTGCCATAGAATATATTATTTTTACGTAGAAATCTTATGAAAGGTTCTTATACAATCTTTTCAATAGAATGATCACATTAAAATAAGAGATTCTTTTTTAAAAGACATTGTTTAACCTGATTCTAGTCATGATGTTGTGGAGAATTTATAAAACATAAGTTTCTCTTTAAATCATTCATTTTGATTGATTGATTGATTGATTTGTTGCATTGTTGACGGCTGTACAGATATTTCAGCAATGAGCTATTGAAGAAACTTGAAAAAATAATTTTTTTTAAAGTGTTAAAAAATAGATGAACTTGTGTCTGTCAGAATTATTTAAATTTTAAAGCAGCAAGGTCATTCAGAGCATTTAGATTCTAGCATATAAATCTGGCATATATAATTAAATTTAATCCTTGAATGTAGAAAAATGGAAAAGTTTCTATATAAAACTTTTAAAAAAAGTCTCACATAAAAACATCATTAAAATTATTAGTTAAATGTTTTAGTGTGAAGATCTCACAGAATAATAGCCACTAAAATAAAAATGTTGTGATTTGATGTTTAATTCCTGGTTTGCATTTCTTCATTTAATTGCCTTTCTCAATATTTGCTTTTAAGCTAATATTTGCTATGTTAATTGTGTATCAATATTATTTAATTTAAAAATAAATCAATGCTATCCATTGCATTCCACTTAAACCATTGCTTTGAGATTTAGGCTTCTTTTTTAAACTTTTCTTTTTAAATGTACCTTAAATAATAACCAATTAAAGAAACTATTTTGAATTCATTAAACATTTTTTTTTTTACAGAGAAATTATGGGCAATTTAATTTAAATACATAGTTAAATCAAGTTTCTAAATTACAATCAAGGATTCAAGGACTGACTAAATTTTTTTCAGATGAGTTTGAAATTTTGAGAACAAATTAAAACTAACGTTTCTTCTTGTAGAGTATTTAAGGATTCAAACAATAACTTCAAGACAGTTGATTTATACCAAAGTTTGTCCTGATAGGAAAGTTAACCATGCATACAAAACACACACAGAAACTATTGATTGCATAGGGTAAAAATCCACTTCTAGTTTGCAGTTGAACTGGTTTTTCTTCCAATTCCAGCCAAGATGGTTTTAGTTTAGAGGAATGACATTCGAAACTCGAAAAGAAGGCCATCCAATAAAGAGAAAGTAAACGATTTCGCACAATATTTTATTGCTCTAGAGTTCTACTTTGGGCACGAACTTGTTGGATTCTTTCTGCCTGGACACCGAGAATCGTACTCTGTTTAGATTGTCACCTCAATTTTTTTTTTTCTCCAAGGAAATCCATTGACTTTAAATAATCCAAAAAAGAAATACGACAAAAGAAGAGCGGTTCCATTTGAGGCTTGGGAGCTTCATAACAAAATAGTAAACATGGATCAAAGAATCTGTTTTTAGAACTTAAGAAAAGTTGCTTTGGGTTTACTTTGCAGCAAAGAGTCAGTTTATTAATTTTGATGTTAATCTAGATCATAACTAGACTTATGTTATTCTATAAGGTAATCATGAGCTGAGTTTTTAAAAGTTATGTAAAAAAAGCGATATATTTAAAAGATTTTAATTCAATGATGCTTAAGGCATTGTTCTTTCTTTGACTATTTTAGATAAGGTTAAAAGGAATAGAAATCATCTAGCGTGTATGACAAATCAAGCACATAATGTTTAATAAATAACGTTTTTTTCTTATTTGCGTGTTGTATATAATAATTGTTAAGAAGAGTCGACAATAGATAATCTGTAATATCCTCAATACATTTATAATTTAAAAAGGAATATCAGAAAATGCGTCATACATTCTTAAAATATTTCACGAGTAAAATAGTTTTAGAACTGAGACTGTTTTAGAACTTAACAAAGTTGCTTGTATTGTTTACTTTGCAGCAAAGAGTCAGTTTATCCATTTTAATATTAATCTAGACTTATATTATTCTATAAGGTAATCATGAGTTTGATTTTTTATACATCCTTTTTAAAAAAAAAGCGATATATTTAAAATTTTCAATTCAATGTTGATTAAGACACACTGTTCCCGATTTGACTATTTTAGATAACATTAACAGTAACCATTCGATTCAGACTTGCCTTCAGAAGCAGTTAAGATGAAAAAAAAAAAGATACAAGAAGTAAAAGTAACTCGTAATGTATCCCATTCTGAAGTACAGAACTCAATTGTTCTATCTATTTCTTACTTTGATATAGTCAAAGAATTACATTTCATACAAACATTGTAATAGTTAGACCCATTTTCTGAGCTTCCTTAATGACTGATCACTGATACTATATTCTGATGCTACTTTGAAACCTTAAACCAGTAACTCTTGTTCAGCCTAATTGTATTGTTTCAGTTACTTCCGTGAAACCCGTGTCAAAAAGCCCAACCACACCCAAATGAAACAAAAAGTTAATGGATAACAGCAAACAAAATTCAGAGCAAATGATATCGAATGAAAAAAAGATTAATAAAAAGAAATCGTGGAGGGAGAAATTGTTGAGACAAATAAATATGATAATGTTATATACGGCCAATCACATGATATGGGATAACGCCTAAACATATTGTGGTTATTTTAAAAATAACTTTACTTCTATCTTTTCCTTAACTGCTATTCAAGGTATTGATCAGTTTACCTTCCCTTTACGGATTAAAATCCCGACTATTCGATGTTCTTTTTTATTAACAATGATTTTATTCCTTAATTTTTTTATTGAACTTAAAAACAATTTCGTGACTTTTCTTCTGGTAGAAAGTTTTTTTTTAATGCGAATTGCGTTGCTATATAAACCATTGTTCGGTGCTGTATGGTCAATACTGACACTTTTTAAACATCGATAGGCCTCATGTCCCATATTCCAAAACGTCAATTCAATTTTCAAACTTTAATTATATAAAACTTAATTTTTAATCAAGTTTTAAATAAATTCAAAACCGTAATAAGGAAATCGTACAAAAATTACAGAGTATAGTTGTCCTATTAGGAAAAGAAAAGAGTTTCGACAGAAATTTAATTGCTTAAATGGCCCCAAGTATATTTCTTAATTGCATATATTCTTCAGATCTTTAAAAGCAAATAGGAAAATATATTTTGTAAACTTCTTGCGAAACAAAGCTACGCAATTGAAATACATTCCGATAAAAGTTTTGAAACTATTTATAGTCAGTCTTTCATCTTTTTTATATCATTACTGAATAGAAGAGTTTCACTGAAGTTTTAAACTTCTCTTTGATGTTCGTAAACAGGATTTCCTCATTTAATGTTCAAATAACATGAAAAGACAGAAACAAATACGTTTGGAATTTTTTGTTTTCATCAGCAAACGTTTCTACTACTGTGTCCAAAATGTAAGACCAATTTTCAATTTAAAAGTCCCAGGACTTATGAATTTCAATGTTTTCTTTTTTAGGGTCTGTCCTGTAACATCTGTGTGTGAAATTTGACGTCAAAATATTCATTAGTGTTTGACTTATGCTTGACTTTTTGCAGACGCTAAAAAATGATTTCGGCGATTTTTGAAATGTCTGAATTAAGTGAGAAAAGAACTTGCATTAAATTTTGTTTGTGGAAACGTATAGAATCTTGAAGAAGGCATTCGGTGAGCATTCATATATATCCGAAAGAAATATTTAGCAGGGGTATAAAGCAGTTCAAAAGAAGGCAGAGAACGCGTTGAAGACGAAGAGCCCTTTGGTCGACCATCAACCTCAACCGACGAAGTTCACGTCCAAAAGTAGAGATTTGGTTCTTGCAAACCGTCGATTTCAAATTAGAGATCTTGCTGCTGATGTTGGAATTTCAAAAGGATCGGTCAAGTGCAGTTTAGGCCACAAACACGTCAAATTGCGATTGGTACCGAAAACACTGAATGCGCCAGCTCACACTGCATTGAGTTTTCGTGACTTGCCAAAAATGAAAGCAATATAGTTCCACAATCACCGTATTCACACCATGCGACTTCTGGCTATTCCCTAAACTCAAAAGACCATTCAGGGGACACCGTTTTGAGTCGGTTGAAGAGATTCATAGTGAATCGCGCGCGCTTGAATTGATGGTCTTTGGGATGGAAATTTAGATGAATAAATAAAAGAGTTTTTGAAAAACAATTGGTCTTTACTTTTTGGGCCCAGTAGTAAACTTTTGCGTTGTAGGAATCTGTTTTGCAAATTGAATAGATTTGAAATGAATTGAAGAAATAGAGTTACATTTTGCTTATTAATGTGTCCAGAAAGTTTTTATTAAAGATGAAAGATAATAAACATTTTTAATGGCAAATGAATTGATATAAAATGCTTTATTTACAAAGGTTTAAGTGATTTTATCATCAATTTAAATCAATATTAACAAACATTAATAACACGAATGGCAATTTTCGAATATCAATATAAAAATAAATTTCTAAAATTTTCGCTTCTGAGAGCAGTGACTGCAAATAATGCTACTACTGGAGTTTTGAACTATGACTTCTCCATGACAGCTGTGGATGTTACCACAGGGCGACGAACAGTAATAAATCAAATAGGAACTGCATAGTCTATTGAAGAACTTAATTTAGCATGTATACACGATGCCCAACAGCAATTTAATCTTTACGGAAATTTCTCTTTCAAAAAAATTTTAAAACAATTACTTTTGAATTATTTAAGATTTATTCTTCTCGAATTTTTCTGTTAACTTTATTCATTTCTGTTTAGAAGTTTTGGAAAAACAAAACAGAAACAAAGGCTTTTATTCTTTTTTTCATTCAAAAAACGTGCATCTACTTGATATATCTCCTGATATTCAGTCTAGTCAGGACATAGATTTAAAATAACCATTAGAATTCAAGAGACACATCTCGGTAAAAAACAGTTTTTCCATCATGAAGCATTTTGCATTCAATGGCAATCTTCAATGATATTTCTTTCCGAAAAGGAGAATAAGATTATTTTGAAGACTATTTTTAAAAGCAAGTCCCAATAATTATAAGGATTTGATAAGAAAAAAAGGAACCAAAATATCTATTTATGTTATGAGAGATAATCTCTAAGTTTTTCTTAAATTTAAAAGATTATTTTTTATTCCAGTGTGAAATGAATATATATGTCATTTTTTAATTTAAGCAATATATGGGAAATTCTTATAAAAAGTTATTCAATAATTTTTAAAAAATATTTCGAATAGCACTATTCTTTAATTTGATTATTTATTATTATTATATTATAACGTTAATTTATATTAAAGGCATTACCATTTTAATTTGATAACTTTTTAGAATTTATTTAAAGGTTTGTATAATTATGTCTTTATACTTCAACCGTTTCGTTGGATATGAATAAGCTACAATTTTAAAAACTGTACAGATTTATTTTAATTTGAAACAAAGATATAAATTTTTTAAAAATTACTCATTCAATATCAAGTGGTCATGAGATTACACTGTAATTATCTGATTATCAAAAGATTTTGAGAAAAATTATGCATGAATAAACTATCTCAGAAAATTTTCCAAGTTAAAAATTAAATAAATAAAGCTTTTTTTTTCTATGTGGATTCTTAAACAAGAAGGCAAATTCTTTTTTAATATTATGAAACATCTTTTGAAGTCTGAATTAAGGATTCGTTAGAAATAAATGTGATTAAGTTCATTTTTGAAAATTGTATCACTTTGCTAATGAAAAAAGACATGCATGAAAAAAATATTTGGTATTTGATTCTTTCACTTTGCAATTTATAATGAACCCGAAAAAATAATAGGTTTCCGATTTAATAATAATAGATAAAACAACTTCACTAGTTTTTAAAAATAAAATCATAATTAGCGAAGATTCGGGAACCTTAGAAAATAGAAATTTCATGTCCACCTGCAATTTTATAAGATATATATTTCAAATATTTCTACCAAAGTTAATTAGTTATATGATCGGCATATTTGCATCTCTAAAAAGAATTATTTCTTTTATTGTATTTAATTATCTAACAGTGCTAGCCAGTAAGCCAGTTTTTATTTTCGTATCTTGATAGGGCAACCATGTTTTATTTGGGAAAATGATAACATGCTCTTTCGAACAATGACAAATTAATTAAACTAAGTAAGTCAAGAGTAAGATGTTCATTTTCTCAAGGATTGTATTTCGATGAACTGGATTCACCACTCGAATTATTATTCTTTAACTGAAAATCAGACTTTTCTGTTTTAGTTCTGAATTTTTGGATTTTAATTGAATAATTAAAAACGATGTGTGTTGCGTTTTTCGAGAAATTTATTGAATAAGAAGATATGAATCTGCATGAATCAAGAAAACTTAAAAAAAATATCTACCAAGGAAAGGTTTATGTTATTACGTGTTTTTTACTTTTGAAGTCTAGTCTGTTTAATTTTGGAATTTTCATCAGACTTGGATTGAAAAATGCGTAATCCGCGGTTTAAAAATGCTTTCTTATATGAAATTCTAGGTCTCAAATTGCTACAATAGGAACAGTTTTCTTTGAAAGTGTTGCAAGTCTTTTATATATTGTCTGAAATATTTTAGGGTTTGTATTTGAATAGTTTGAAAAGAATTGGTACATATTAATACGTTCATTTTATGTTTGATAAATATTAAATAGATTTAAGTTTATAATGTGATCATTTTAAAATATTAATTAAAAGAAATTTTAATTTTGATGACCTCAAAATTTTTACACCATTTTCAAAGTCAACAAAATGTGAAAACCTTACATTTATGCAATATTAAATATGGGTTTCAATTGAATCTTTAATTGAATTTCGAATCTTGTATAATATAAAATGCACACTTGTTATACTATTAACAGTTAGTAAATTTAGAGGTAATCGATCTCGTACGTACTTCAAGTTAAGTGAACAAACATAACACATTACTAATAGCGTTTTAACTCTAGCTATGGTCCTACTCTGATGATGATTCGAAACAAACAACAAAATTTCAGTGAACGAACGAATTTTTTTTTTTTTTTTTTTTTTGTTATTAATAGATTTGTCACTCATAAAAATGATAAAAAATTATGCTCCAGAATTTCCTATAACTAAATATTATGTCTTTCCGAAAGTAGACCTACACCACTTTCAAAGTAATTATATTAGTAATTTCGTTAACTATATAAATTTATATTTACAAAATGATGGAAATTTTGAAGTTTTTTTTCTTTTATGGATAAAAGCAGCGCAGACTGCATTTATTGCAGATTGCATATATTGAATCATAGCAGATTGCATTCATTGTTAACATTAAATAACTTTTTGTTAAAAATGGACTTACACCACTTTACAAAGGCTCATTTATTCATATTTACCCATGACAGTAATTGTGTAAACTTTTAAAACATTTAAAGCTTCTTTTTGCAGTAAATAACTTTCAAAAATTTTAATTTTCAAAAGAACAAGACAGTTATAATATAATTATCTCAACTTCATTTTTCTAGTAAATATATAATGACTAGTACATAATTATAAGAGTAAAAAGATGTAGTTTTATGAATATATTTAATATTAAACAGTTTCTAAGAAAGTACAATATTAAAAAAAAACCCCAGAATTATAAAAGCACGATATTATATTAATAATCTATTATTTATCTTTAAGCTCTTGTTAAGGCATGAAAATCTTTATTTTTATTTTTTTTTTTATATTATTTACGTTTACAACAAGGTAATCTGGAAACGCCTTTTACAACATTATTATTTTTTTTTTTTACATTTATGTTTTTTAATAAGAATGATGCATAAAAAAAAGAAGACTTTATTATGAGTGCATAAATCTTATAAATTACAAACATTAAAATGCAAAAATGCAGAAATAAAATCATATTTTTGAAATGTACTGAGGGTGTCTTACAAATTAAGACAAGTATTTTAATGTCCTAAAATGGGAATTGCATTACTTTATTAATACATTCAAAACATGGTATTTTAGCAAGTAATTTACGGAAGATATATTGTAAATGATAGTATATTGCTATATATCAGATTGAAAGTATATTGCTGATGTAATAAGATTCGAATTTAAAACATTTTATTTTTAAGATTTGCGTCATAAAGGAAAATGAAATCTTTCGATTTCTGTAGCAGGGTACAAGAAAAAAAAAAATTATTTCTGTGTCGGAAGGAAATTGAAAAATATTATAATGAAAAATTCTATTTGTAAAAAAAAAAAGAAAGAAAGAAAAATGAATTCGTGTATATTTTCAGAATTTTTCTCATTCGAGTAGGAATTTTCGGCATACAATACATCACATCATCGCATTTCTACTTCTTTACATATAAACTTTAATCGAAAAAGAGGCATATGCGAAATATGCAGAAAAAGGATTCCGAGTATCGTTATGTTAATTTTTTTGTAGTTTTTATCTGTAACTTGTAGAAGATGTCTTTTTTTACTTGTATTTACATGCATATATACTTTTTTATGCTTATCTTTCTATTTTGTACTGAAGAATAATAGGTTGCGCGGTCTACCCATATTTTCAACGTATTGCAAAAATTTTAAAAGACATTGTTAGTTTTTTTATAGAAGTATATTTATTTAAAAAGTAATATTTACATTAAATAAAACACTTGAGAGTTTTAGCTTGGTGGGTTCAGCGTTGTCTAAGATGCACCAATGTTGATTCCTGATTACTACATGCGTATTGCACCGGCATATTTTATAACAATCACCTTTTCTTCTGCAGGAGTAGAGTCTGGATAGGAGTTTATACCCCAACACTACTTCTTGAGTTTGAGGTGGAACCTTCGGGCTTACTGATTTATTGTATTAAACAGATCAGCTTAGATTGTCGAGTTTCGAACCAAGTGCCCTCAATTCGGAGAATCCACAGAAATTTCCTTACACCATTCCAGTCTCATATTATATAAGAATATTGTGGTTTTTATAAGTATAAGTATAAGAAAGATATTTATAGTTATTTAGAGAAAGATATTTATAGATAGGTAAGATATTTATATAAGAATACTAAGGTATGATATTTATTTATTCATAAGGTAAGATATGTTTTTTTCATTACATATGTTTTAACAAATCACTATACCCATTTCTCCTTCATTAGCGCAACTGCCCCATGGAGAGCGAAGACCGTCTGTCTACTGGCAGATTTCGAGACAGGTTTGGTTCGGTTTGCCGCTCTATAATCATTTATTTCACACAGTAGGCTAACACACATTTTGCACACATTAGAAATGGAAACCTGTGGGACCGAGCGCCAGTCACACGGCCATCTGTTCTTTTAATTGCATTCATTGTAAAATAAAGTAGATTAGTATTAAAGTAGATTAAATGTAGCCCAAAAATCTAGTACAACTCAAAGTTTATAATAAACTAATAGGTGTGAACCGCCATTGCTGGTTTTAAACAAATAAATCATTCTTTTATTTGGTAAATTTTATAAGAAATAATATTTTTACTGAATTAAAAGTTTGAGATTTTAAATAACTCGTAACATAAGCTGGCTAAATAAAGCAATTTTTTTTTTTTTTTTTTAATTCTGGAATTGACAAGAATGTTTTATTCTCTTTTAATCTTTAATTGCTCATTTTAAGAATTTAATAAAGTTTGGAAAATGGAAAAATAATATTTGAATTTTCTAATTTATTTTTGTACAATAATTAATTGAAGGTAATAAGTTAAAATAAATTAAGATATTATTGATGTAATTTAAAATAAACAATATGTTTTTTTTTCTGAACTTTTGGTTAAAAATTTTTGAAACGAAATCATAAATTTATAGAAAAAAACTTGAATTTCTGAGTATTATAGTTTTTATAGGTTATGCTGGAACATATTTGCATAAATAAATTCATTTTTATTTGGATGAAATTTAATTTAATTTTAACAAAATATTCATATTTATCTTAATTTCGACAATTATTTTGAATAATTTGTTTTTGGTATTCATTAAAATAAAACCACTAATCTTTATTTATTGCTCTTTAGATGAATTTAATTTGTTTCAAGATCAAATGTATAAAGGATCTTAAACAAAATTCGCCTAATTTACCTGAATTAATAGAAAAAAATATTAATTTAAGTAAATATAGGAATAACAAAATCACAAAAAGGACCAAATATAGCCTTCACTTGACAATATCAGATAAGAAGCATTTAGAAATTTATTGCATGATATTTAACAATGCTATATACATTGCATAGAATATGCTATTTTTAAGTAGAGATCTCACGAAAAGGTTTTATACAATCTTTTCAATAGGTGGATCACATCAAAATAAGTTGCACAACGTCTTTAAAAATCACTTAAACCCAGTTAAGATGTTGTGGAGAATGTATAAAACATGTAATTCTTTTTAAATAATTCATTTTGATAGTTGCATTGTTGACAGCAATGCAGATATTTAAGCTTCAAATTATTGACAAAGCAGGAAAAAATAATTTTTAGTGATAAATTATAGTGAGAAGAACAAGCGTCTGTTAGAATTTTTAAACTTAAAAGCAAAAAAAAAAAAAAAAAAAAAAAAAAAAAAAAAAAAATCTACCGTCAAGATCTTTCAAAGCATTTAGTTTATAGCATATAAATCTGACATATTAAACTTAAATGTAGATGTTAGAAAGAATAGATGTAGAAGAAAGGAAAAGTTCCTTCATAAAACAATTTAAAAACAAATATCATATAAAACACTTAGTATCATCAGAATTATTAGTTAAATATTTTGGCCTAAAGATCTCCCAGAATAACAGCCACTAAAATAAAAATGCTTCGATTCGATGTTTAATTCCTGTTTTGTATTTCTTCCCCATTTAATTACCATTCTCAATATTTGCTTCGACTAAGCTAATTGCGTATCTATAATTTGAAAGAAATAAATAAAAATAGTTAAATGCTATCCATTTCCTTCCACATAAACTTTGTTTTGATTTAAGTTTTTCTTTTAAATGTACCTTAAATAATGGGCAATTAAAAGATACTATTTTGAAATGCATTAAATGATTAAACATTTTTTCTGAATAGAAACTACGGGCAATTTAATTTAAATTCGAAGTTAAACGAAGTTTCTAAATTACAATAAAGAATTAAAGATGGCCTAGATTTTTTCAGATGAGTTGAAATTTGGAAAACAAATTAAAACTAACGTTTCTTCCTGTAGAGTATTTAAGGATTCAAAGAATAATTTCAAGACATTTTATTTATACCGAAGTTTGTCCTGATAGAAAAGTTAACCATGCATACAAAACACAAATAGAAGCCATTGATTGCAAAGAATAAAAAAAAAAATTTCAGTTCTAGTTTGCAGTTGAAGTCTTTTTTCTTCAAATTCCAGCGAAGATGGTTTTAGTTTAGAGGAATGAAATTCGAAACTTGAAAAGAAGACCATCCAATAAAGAGAAAGTAAACGGTTTCGCACAATATTTTTGTTGTGCCCGAGTTCTACTGTAGACATGAACTTGTTGGATTCTTTCTGCCTGGACATCGAGAATTGTTCTCTGTTTCGATTGTCACCTCAATATTTTTCTCTCGAAGGAATTCCATTGACTTTAAATAACATAGAAAAGAAATACGACAAAAGAAGAGCTTCATTTCTATTTGACACTTGGGAGCTTCACAACAAAACAGTAAACATGGATCAAAGAGTCTGTTTTTAGAACTTATGAAAGTTGCGCTGTGTTTAGATTGCAGCAAAGAGTCTTTTTTATCAATTTTGATATTAATCAAGATCATAACTAGATATTTTACTCTACGATTTAATCATGAGCTGAGTGTTTAAAAATTCTGTAAAAGTGCGATTTATTTAAAGTTTTCAATTCATTGTTGCTTAAGGCACTGTTTCTGCTCTTAATATTTTAGTTAACTTTAAAAGGAAAAAAAAAAAATCATCTAGGGTGTATGAAAAACCAAATACATAATGTCTTTTAAATAAACTTTTTTTTTTTGCATATTGCACATAAAACTTGTCAATCAATATAGATAATCTGTAACGCCATCAATAAATTTATCCCTTTTAAATGAAAATCAGACAATACAAGTGAAATATTCCACGACTGAAATTTTATAATACTGCGCTAGGCAAAATTTTACCTTAAATTAATTTATGATGTGGAACATATTTCAATAAAATAAATTTCATCAAGGAAAAGCCATGTATTCAATATGAATATTATTTTATCAGCTGCATCAACAAATTTATCTCTTAAATTATTGACTGGTGACATATTAATCAATGCGACATATTATTTAATAATGTACTTAAAAAGCATTTTTATAAAGTAAACAAAAAACCCAAATAATTTGAAATAAAATAATAATGAATTAAAATTACTTCAATGCGCAATGAATTGGCGAAAGATCACGGTCTATCTTTTAGAAGAAAAAACTAACGAATAGCTTAGTTTTCACAAAGACTATGATCTATGGCGTATTTTATGCTCTACGGAAATTTCTTTCCTTAAAAAAAAATTTTTTTTTTTTTAAAGAAGAATTACTTCGAATTATTTAAGTATTATGCTTCTCGATTTTTTTAGTTTGCTTTATTTATTTATTTCCTCTTAGAAGTTTTTGAATAACAAAACAGATACAAAACTTTTGTTCTTTTTCATTGAAAACGTGAATCGACTTGATATTGTCTCTTGATATTCAGTATAGTCGGGACATAGATTTAAAATAGTCATCCGAATTCAAGAGACAATTCCCGGTAAAAATATTTATTTGCGTCATGGAGCATTTTGCATTCAATGGCAATCTTCAGTTATATTTCTTTCCGAAAGAAGCACAAGAATATTCTGAAGACATTTTATTTACACTCATGTCCATAAATTAAGGATAATGAAAGGCAAAGAAAGAGTCAGAAGCAAAACAAATTTGACTTATTTTAAAGATTTATTAAACAAAAGGTAAAGAGCAAAAAGATGCTATATGTTTGACATAAAAAATCGCGATTTTTACTCCCTGGAGCAAATTTCAAAAAAGAACCTATTTACAAAAACAGTATAACATGGTTAGTATGATGGTTAATATGGAGTATGTCTCCCGGACGATGCAATACAGGCCTTACAAAGGCATGCTGAATATCAAATTATCAATCTGATCTTGGGGGAATATTACACCACTCATCAAGCAATTCTCCGAAGTTCCGGTTGACAGATGGGAGGGGGTAGCATTCGTCGGCCAAGCATATCCCACACATGCTCTATTGATTCAAGTCCGGTGAGTATGCTGGCTAATCCATACGGGTGATATCCTCCAATTGAAGGCATCTTCGTCTACAATGTTTGCACGTTGAGGACGGGCGTAGTCAAAACAGAAATTAAGCCCCTTGGTGCCCCGGAAACAAACGTACATGTTGTTCCAGAATGACATCCCGATAGATGTCATCGTTACACTCTGAACATGCAAGTTCTGAACCAAGAATAATTCCTATCCTGCACCACCGCAACGGTGTCGTTCTCCATATGAAAGTCCGGTGAGAATCAGACTGCAAACTAAACCTGGACTCGTCGGAAAACATCACACAAGACCACTGTTGCGGTGTCCACAATGCATGCTCTACTCCAGGTTAATCGCAGGCGACAGTGAGTTGCGGTAAGTGGAACACATCTGACAGGCCTACGAGCATATAGACCAATGTGCCCTAAGTCAAATGTGACCAATGTGTCTTCTTCAAGATGTGTGATAATTCTACAGGTGAAATTTTTATTTTAGAGTTCAATTTCTGTGTGATTCTGAATTATCCTTAATTTATGGGCATGAGTGTATTTAAAAGCAAGTCCCAATAAGGACTTCGGATTAAAAAAAAAAAAAAAAAGAACCGAAAAATCAATTTATATTATAAATGATAAACTCTGTAGTTCTCATCTTAAATTTTAAAATATTTTTTTACTTCAATGTGAAAAAGAATATCTATGCCATTTTAATTTGAGCATTATGTGGAAAATGCTTATAAAGAGTTATTCATTAATTTAAAAATAGTTTCCGAAGAATATTATACTTTAATATTAACTTACTTTTTTTTTCCGAATAATATATGACTATTTTCTATTATACCATAATAATACTAATTAATGTTAAGAGCATTACCAATTAAATTTGATAATAACATATACTTTACAAATTTTTTAAATAAATTTATTTTCACAGGATTTGTATAATTATTTCTTACAATTCCTACTTCAACCGCTTCTTTGCAAGAGAAAAAGCTACAATTAAAAAAAAAAGTTACAGATTTATTTTAATTTGTAACAAAGATATAAGATGTGGGTAAAAAATTACTAATTCAATTTCTAGTGTTTATAAGATTGCGCTGTAATTATCTGATTATCAAAAGATTTTGAGAAAAAACATGCTTGAATAAAATTTCTTAGAAAATTTTCAACTTAAAAATAAATAAAAGGCTTGCATCTTTGAAGTCGCAATTAAGAATTCGTTAGAAATAAATAAGATAAAATTTATTTTGAAAATTTTGTCACTTGGCAAATGAGAAGCCGTGTAAGGAAAAAAAAAGTTTGGAATTTAAGTCTCTTATTTTGTAATTTATAATGAACCCAAATAAATAATAGGTTTCAGACTTAATAATAATAGATAAAACAGCTTCATCCATTTTTAAAAATAATATCATAATTAGAGAAAATTCGGGAACCTTAGCAAATAGAAATTTTATGTCCACCTGCAATTTTATAAGATATATATTTCAAATATTGCTACCGAAGTTAATTAATTATTTGGTCTGCCCTATCTGCATCTCTAAAAGAATTATTTTAAGAGAATTATTTCTTTTATTATATGTAATTATCTAACAGTGCTAGTCAGTAAGACAATTTTTATTTTCGTATCTTGATAGGGCAACCATGTTTTTATTTAGGAAAATGATAACATGCTCTTTCGAACACTGATAAATTAATTAAACTAAGTAAGCCAGAGTAAAATGTTCTTTTTCCCAAAGATTGCATTACTATGAACTGGATTCACCATTGAATTATTCTTCTTTAACTGAAAGTCAGACGTTTCTATTTTAGTCGTGATTTTTATGGATTTAATTGATTAATTAAGACATTGTGTATTCGTTTTTCGAGTAATTTATTGAATAGTAAGAAATTTACATAAATCAAGAAGCCTTAAAAATTCTTCCCACCAAGAAAAGGTTTATGTTATTACATGTTTTTACTTATTCAGTCTAGTCAGTTTTTACATTTTGAAACTTTCATTAGATTTGGATTGAAAAATGTTTAATACGAAATTTAAAAATGCCTTCTTACATGAAATTCGAAGTCTCAAACTTCTGTAATATGAACCGGTTTATTTGATAGTGGTACAAGTCTATTTTATATTATCTGAATATATTTAAGGGTTGCATTGAATGGTTTAAAAAATATTGGTATATTTTAATATGATCATTTTAAGTTTGTTTAAAATGTTAAATTGATTTAAGTTTATAATGTGATCGGTTTTAAAGTATTTGTTAAAATAATTTATACTTTTGATGATCTCAAAAGGACTTGCACCACTTTAAAATTAACCAAAATGTGAAAATCATACATTTATGTAATATTAAATATGAGTTTAATTGAATTTCGAATACTTCATAATGTAAAATTCATATTTTTTTATAAAATTAACAATTAGTCATTTTAGAGGTACTCGTACTTCATGTTAAGTGAACAAATAGAACGCGCTACTAATAACGACCTCTCTGATGATGATTCAGAAGCAAACAACAAATTTGCAATGAATGTTGATGTCATTAACAGTGTTGCCACATATAAAAAATGAAGTAGAAAAATCATGTAATATAATTTTTGAACAAAATATTATGTTTTCCGGAAAGTGGACTTAAAATATAATTACTTTGAAAATGGTGTAATTTTATTAGCTACGTAAATTTATATTGACAAATGATGGACATTTTGAAGGTTTTTTTCTGAGAACTTTTTCTAGATAAAAAACAGAGCAGATTGCATATATTGAATCATAGCAGACTGCATTCATTGTTATCCTTAACTAACTTTTTGTCAAAAATGGATCTCCACTACTTTCAAAGAATACGGCCCATACATTCATATTGATGATAGTAATTGTGTCACCTTTTAAATAATTTAAATTTTCTTTTGAAGTAAATAACATTAAAAATTTTCATTTTCAAAAGACAGTTATTTTCATCTTCAAATAAAAAGATGACTAGTTATAGGATGACAGCCAGGGGTTAGTCTAACAGGTTTCAGGTTCGATTGTGTATATTCGGATGTTTGTTGTTGTTCGAAACTTAAGCTATGTTTTAATATGACTAAAGCCTTTAGGGCTGATAACCCTTCACCGCAAAAAAAAAAAGCATCTTCTGTCTTGAAACTTGCTCAACGCAAGAGAGGACTGGTGCTCACCATGGGGACTGTTCAGCCCATGTAGATGTAGTTTGGGAATATATTTTCAAGAAGTACAATATTTAAAGATAGAACGAATTATAAGAAAGCACATTTTGATAGCATATTAATAATCTATATCTTTTCGGATGTTTGACTTAACAACATTGCCAAAACATTTGTTCATTTGCAATGAACTCGCCTGGATGACGTGGAAGGCACGTGATCAGGTGGAAGTGGTATTTAACTGGTATTAAGTGGTGGTATTAATCCATGCCAAGGTGGGTTGAAGCTGTGTTGATATGGCCAACTCGTTATTGACAGGTAATAATGTTTTGGCTCTTGAGTGTATATTATTTATGTTTATAACAAGTAAATATAAAAACTTTTTACAAAATTTTTATTACTTTTTAACGAGAATGATTTATCAAAATACAGACTTAATTTCGAGAACATTACTTTATGGATCACCTATTAAATGCAATAATAAAATCTTATTTTTGAAATATACTCAGGTGGTCTTACAAATTAAATCATGATAAAGTATTTTAATGCTACGAAATAGGAATTAGTTTATTAATATATTCAAAATTTGGTGTTATAGCACGTAATTTTCAGAAGACATATTGAAAATTTGGAAAGTATATTTGATCTATCAAGTGTGCAATAACATTCAAATTTAAAGCTTTCTATTTTTATGATGGAGTGAAATCTTTCGATTTCTGTAGCAGTGTACATGGAAAAAAATTATTTCAATGTCAGAAGGAAATGGAAAATATTATAATGAAAAAAATTCAATATATAAAAATAAAAAAGAAAGAAAAAAAAGGGAATTCTTGTATATTTTGAGAATTTTCTCATTCAGTAGGGATTTTCGGCATGTGATACGCCATATCATCACATTTCTATTTCCGTAAATCTTTAATCGAAAGAGAAGCATATTCGAAATATGCAGAAAAAGGATCCCTAATATTGTTATGTTAATTTTTTTTATCACTAACTTACAGAAGATATCTTTTACTTCTATTACATGCATATATGAGTATATATTCTTATATCGTTCTATTTTGTATTGAAGAATAACTAAAAGATTGTGCGATCCCCCACATATTGTGAATGTATTTCAAAATATTAAAAAGACATTGTCATCTGTTTATAGAAATATTTATTTTATATATTATTTATAAATACTAAAACATTTAAGGTTTTTAGCCTGGTGGATTCAGCGTTGTCTAAGAGGCATCAAGGGTTGATCGTGATTACTACATGATTATTACACAGGCATATTTTGTAACCAACACCATTACCTTTGCAAGAGTAGCATCTGGGAGGGTGAGGCTACTCTCTTAACATTACTTCTCGAGTTTGAAGGTGGAACTTACTTGCTAACTGATTTAATCTATTTGTCAATTCAACATAGATTGTCGAGTTTCGAACAAAAGTACCTTCAATTTGGAGAACCCAATAAAATGCCCTTCATTCTATTCCAGACCCATTATGATTTTTATATAACAATATTTATGTATGCTATTTATTTGCTCATAAGGTAAGATGTGTTTTTTTCATCACGTTTTATACAAATCATAATGTTCATTTTCTTTATTAGCGCAACAGCTTCATGGTGGGCCAAGACAGTTTGCCCAATGGCAGGTTTCGAGACAGGAGATGGAGGACAACGCTCTACAATCATATTAGACCGGCACCTACTGTTTAAAATAGGTTCCGAACCCCTGAAAATATCCACGGCACCGCCGGGACTCGTGCCGAAAACTTGTAGGAGTCCCCAAACCCGACAGTCAGTAGCCCCCCCCACCAATGTGCATTTTCTAGTATTTATTGTTAAATAAAATTGATTTTATGAATATAAAAACTGAAATGCAGCCCCAAAAGTATAGAGCAACTCAATGTTTATTACAAAATAACAGATATAAACCGGCGTTGCTGGTTATAAACAAATAAATCATTTACATTCGGTAAATTTTGTTAAGAAATGATATTTGTGCGGAATTAAATAACTCGTAACATAAATTGGCTAAATAAAGCAATTTTTTCCTACCCAGAAAATGCTAAGAATGTTTTTTCCCTTTTAATTTGTAAATATTTATTTTTTAAGAATATAATAATGTATGTTTGAAAGTACAAAACTAATATTGTAAATTTTCTACTTTTATTTTTACGATAATTTAACTGATGGCACCAGTAGTATTTTAAGATTGGAGCCATCTGGTAGCGTGAAAATGAAATTAAAAAAAAATTAAGATATTATTTTAATATGTAATTTAAAATAATCAATTAAATCTTCTTCGAAACTTTTGGCTTGGAATTTTAGTAACGAACTATAGCAACGTGATCAGCTAGAGTGTAGGATGAGGCCTGGGCCAAAATAGTTATAGTCATTGCTTTCGGAAACGAGGAGATTCGATGGCAGTTGTGACGTGCAAAACATCTCGCAAGTCAGACTGCAATGCAAGTGCTTCCAGATTTTCTCTCATACGAGACGCATATGCGGGGCAGTTACCTTTAAAAGTCTTCCCGGAATCAGTGCTCTTATCTCGACACCCCTCAGTGGGCTGTAATGGATGTACCGATATTCCATCTTTTTTAACTGGTTAACTTTTTAACTTTATACAGCCTTAGGTACGGGGCTAGTGTGGAGGAAGGATTAAATAATATACACTGACTACCAATAAGTATTTGGACACCTATGCAAATGACGATATCTGCGGTCCTGATCACGGACTTCGCCGGTATATATCGTGTAGGAAACAGCATCGGCATTAGTCGAATGCAAGATGCCGCACAGTTCGGAGCTCTCTGATTTCGAGAAAGGTATAATTATCGGGTATCACAAATGTGGCCGATCCTTAAAAAAAGGGACATATCTAGCTATCTGAAGTACCCAAAATCGACGGTGACCTATGTGATTAAGAAGTGGAAGGTGAGCGGTGATTGTCGGAATGTGCCCCGAGTCGGCAGACCAACGAAACTGGGAGATAGAGACCGACGAGTGCTCACCAGAGAAATTCGGAAGAACCGCAACCAACCGATGGCCCTCATCCGTGAGGAGTTTCAACAGGCATCCGGGAGTATTGTTTCAATGAATACCATCCGTAAGAAAGCACATCTGCATGGGTTTCATGGTCATGCTGTGCCCATAAGCCTTTAATCACAAAGTCCAACCGCGCTGCTCGGTTAATGTGGTGCAAAGCACATCGAAATTGGACTGTAGATCAGTGGAAACGGATTCTTTGGAGTGACGAATCAAGGTTCACCCTTTACCGTTCGGATGGGTCTGGTCTAAAAGTCTCCTGCCAGAATGCATTGTACCAACAGTCAAGTTCGGCGGAGATGGAATTATGGTCTGGGGTGTTTTCTCCCTGGTATCGGACTGGGACCCTTGGTCCCCATTCATGGTAAGCTCAACGCCGATGCCTACTGCACTATTTTGATGATAATGTGCTTCCTACGTTGTGGCAGTTTTACGGGTTGGAACTTTCAGGACAACAATGCCAGTTGTAATGTTTCGACGTTAACCAAAGCTTGGGCTGCCAATGGAGTTCATCGAATACCCTTTAGCCCAGATCTCAATCCTATCGAGAACCTCTGGGACGCCTTGCATCGCCGAATTCAGGGGTGGTCAAAATCGAAGGGCTAGTGGAAGGTGTCATAGACTTGTGGAAAGGAAGGAGGCTCTTGATTTTGAATAATGTTCGTTATATATATATATACATAAAATGAAATTTATAAATTTCTTTTAAGCCTTTCCTTTTGATAGTGCCATTGTTGAGAGCTGTACAGATATTTCAGTAACGAGCTATTGACGATTCATGAATTTTTTTTTTTTTAAAGTGATGAAAAATAAAGAAATGAACATACTGTCATAATTTCTTAAATTTCAAAGCAAGCTGAAACTCTACAGTAAAGATCTTTCAGAACTTATAAATCTGACATACATATGATTAAACTTAAATTCTTTTGATGAAGAAAAAAAGAAGGAAAAGGTTCTTAATAAAAATTTTTAAAAACAAGTTTTATACATAAAAAATTATCATTAAAATTATTAGCTAAATGTTTCTGTGTAAAGATCTCACTGAATTACAACCACTTAAATAAAAATGCCTTGATTTGATACTTAATTCCTGGTTTGTATTTCTTCATCATCATTTAATTAGCATTCTCAAAATATTTGCCTTGTCTATGTGAATTAAGTATTCTATATTCTTTAATTTAAAATAAATAAAAAAATAGTTAAATGCTATCCATTTCATTCCACTTTACCAATACTTTGAGATCTAAACTTTTTTTAAATGCAACTGAAATGATGGCCAATTAGAGATACTATTTTAAAAGCATTGAATGATTACACATTTTTTTCTTGAGAGAAATTATGGGACATTTAATTTAAATTCAAAGTTAAACCAAGTTTCTAAATTGCAATCAAAAGATTCAAGGATTGCCCTATTTTTTTTCAGATGAGTTTGAAATTTAGAGAGCAAATTAAAACTAACGTTTCTACTTGTAGAGTATTTAAGGATTCAAAGAATAATTCAAGACATTTGATTTATACCAAAGTTTGTCCTGATAGGAAAGTTAACCATGCATACAAAACACAAGAAGTTATTGATTGAAAAAGGGTAAAAAAATCCATTTCTAGTTTGCAGTTGAAAGTAAATTTTTTTCAAATACCAACCAAGATGGTTTTGGATTTAGAGGAATGAAATTCGAAACTTGAAAGAAGACTATCCAGTAAAGACAAAAGTAAACGATTTCGCACAATATTTTGTTGCGCCTTGAGTTCTTTTGGCACGAAATTTGGATTCTTTCTTCCTGCACCGAGAATTGTTCTCTATTTCGATTGTCACCTCAATCTTTTTCTCTCTCGAAGGAATTCCATTGACTTTAAATAACATATATAAGAAATACGACAAAAAGAAGAGCTTTTTACATTTGACACTTGGGAGCTTCACAACAAAACAGTAAACATGTATCAATGAGTTTGTTTTTAAAGAACCAAAGAAAGTTGCGTTGGTTTTATATTGCAGCAATGAATCAGTTAATCAATTTTGATATTAATCCAGATCAAAATTAGACTTGTTTATAAAGTAATCATGAGCTTATTTATTAGAAGTTCTGTAAATAAAAAGTGATATATTTAAAAGTTTTTATTTCAGAGTTGCTTAAAACACTGTTCCTGATCTGATTATTTTAGATAGTGTTAAAAAGAAATAAAAATATTTAGTGTGCATGAAAAATGAAGCACATTATGTTTCTTAAATAACAATTTTTTTCTTATTTGCGTATTGTATATATAATAATTGTTTGAAGAGTCTACAATAGATAATCTGTAATGTCCTCAATACATTTATCATTTAAAAAGGAAATATGAGAAAATACGTTATGTCAAATACGTCATACTTTCATAAAATATTTCATGACTGTTTTTAGAACTTAAGTAAGTTGCGTTGTGTTTACTTTGCAGCAACGAGTCAGTTTATCAATTTTAATATTAATCTAGACTTATATTATTCTATAAGGAAATCATGAGCTGAGTTTTTAAAAAAGTTCTTTAAAAATAGGCGATATATTTAAAAGTTTTCAATTCAATGTTTCTTAATACACTGTTCCTGCTTTGACTATTTTAGATCATATTAATAGTATCCATTCAATTCAAAGACTTGACTTCAGAAACAATTAAGAAAAAAAAGTTACAAGGGCTAAAAGTAACTCAAATGCAACCTGTTTCTAAAAGTAATGGAACTCAATTGTTCAATCTATTTCTACTTTGATATAGTCAAAAGAATCCCATTTCATACAAACAATGTAATAGGGCCCTGACCACTACTGATGGGAAAACTTACGACCAGATTTTAACATAAACCATTGTTCAGCCAAATTGTATTGATTCAGTTACTTCCGTGAAACCTGAGTCAAAAGTCCAACCAACCATAAGGACTGAAAAACTAATGGATAACAGCAAACAAAATTCAGAGCAAATAATATTGAATAAAAAAGTTTTAATAAAGAAATCTTCCTTATCGAAATCTGCATCCGTGTTCGTGGAAAGAGAAATTGGCAAAACAAATAAAGATGATAATGTTGCATGTGGTCAATTGCATGAGCTGGCATAACAGTTAAACATGCCATGATCGTTAAAAGAATCTTTTTTACTTGTCGCAGATGCATTTATCTGTCATCTAAGCTATTGGTCAATTTAAATTTTTCTTTTCTGAATGAAAATCGTACAATATTCAAAGTACTTTTTATTAATAATTATTTTATTTTTCAATTCTTTTTTAATGAACTTAAAATATTTTCTTGACTTATCTTTTGATATAAATTTTTGTAATATGAATTGTTATGTAAACCATGGTGTGGTGCAGGATGGTCAATACTGGCCCTTTTTTAACATCTATTGGCCTATGTACCACTTATATATCCCTTAAATAGTTCTCTGACGGGTGAAGAAGAGTGGAGGATTTTTAGAGTAACCAGTATGGGACAAAACCCGGAAAACTCCCACCAGGCAGCCTGATAACCGACACCAGAACTTTTTACACATATTGCGACAATTACCATTGAGTTTCCTAGTTTCTGAAAGCAAGGATTGATTCGAATCTAGGTCCTCCTATTCGTTAGCTGCACATGTTACCAACACTGCCATTTGTGCATTAAAACTCGCCAAACAATCCTCATGTTGTTTTTAACAATACTCGTTTCTCAATGTGTTTAACTAACTTAATGGAATTTTGAATGGGGTTTTTACCCTAGTATGGATATAAGCAAAGCAACTCAGCAAATTGCCTTTTTTTTTTTGAAAAAAATGCGTCATTGAGTCATAATAAAATTTTAAATGCAACTATTTTAGTAGAGGGAATAATATTCTTAGTAAAAATCTTCAATTATGGTCTTTACTTTTTATTTCTGCTATATGATTCTTAAATCCCTCAATTGAGACTAGCTTGTAATCACTAAAAATGTTGCGTACGATTAATTCGTTTTTTTTTTCTTCGGATAATCTTTACATTCATTTTGATAAACTTTTGAAGAAGGATATGTATTTTATGAACTATAAATGAACATTTATACAAATCATAAGCAGATGGTTAAAAAGAATGTCCACGAAAAAATTGCGTTACACTTAATATGAACAAATATTCTTTATTACTTTTTTTGATAAGGAGATTTTATTTAAGGATTGTTTAGCTAATCAGTTTTAGTTATCAGAATCCTTCAGGATGTTATTTTAACCTTGAAAGAAAAACTAAGTAAGCAATAAAAAGATAATTAAGCGAATAATATTGGAACTAAAATGGATATTAAAGGAAAAATATAACTAAAATACCAGTAACTAATTTCATTATCCAAAAGGTTTTTTTAGTTATCTGCCTGCTGAATAAGCTTGAAAAATCAAACAATTGCATTAAAGAAGTATTATATGATTAAATAATAAACATTTCGGTGTCTTATTTGTATTTAAATAAGTACTTAGTATGCAATGACATATGAAGAACTATTTTCTTATATAAATTTACTTTTTCATTAATTGCACATATAATTTATTTCGTATTTTTTCCTACAAAGGAAATAATATTTTCCCCTTTAAAATGAGGTTTAACTGCAAAAATAAAAAAAAAGAACATGTCTTATTCTATTATTTGCTGGAAAATTAAATAAATTAAATAATAAAATATAATTAAATAAGTAAATAAAAGAAAATAAATTTCGCATTTTTCTTAAAACTTTCTAAACGTTTAAAGCTTCAATGAAAATTATTATTTTTTGCGAAAATTTACTTTTTTGTATTATTTCAAACTGAATAAGATTAAAAGAAAAATTCAGAAATAATTAAATAATTATTACCTTTTACTGTTTAAAAAAAGTATAAAGACTTGAATTTAAACCGGAAAAAGTCGAAATCGTTTATATATCTGTTTGTTTTCGATAATTGTAATTTTCAATTTGATGCTTTACAGGAAAATAACAAAAAAATTAGTATTGATATGAAAATTGAATTCATCATATTCAAGAGATACTACGAAAAATTTCAACTATGTTTTATGAGGAAAAAAATAGCTAGATAATTAATTTTTTTAATTTAATTCATAAAATACTCAGATCAAAAACCTCATATCCATCTTTTCAAAAATTTTAATTCATTTAGAAGCTTAATCTTTTAATTGATTTTAAATAAATTCAATATTTTAATCTGTTTTGAAATATGTAATAATGAAAACTCCTGAAATTGTAAACTAAATATTTTGATCATTAAACTTATTTAATATTTATATTTAACCTTTTAAATGAGTTTTAAATAAATCTATTGCTTTAATTTCTACGAATGGGAACTTTTTATCCAATAAAACCAAAATAAAAAGATCTTTCAAATATAAATGAATTCATATTTTTTGGTTAAATAAATGACAGTATTTGTTTGAATTTAAAATTTGCAAAATTTTGTTGAATTCATAAAAATAATAAAAGATTAGGTTTTGTATCATTATTTTGAAGGTTAGAGTAAGATAGAGAAACGGCCAACGGCCATTCCATGCTGAATATACCGGTTCTCGTTATTAAGAATTTTTAAAAAAGAGAAAAATTTTCACAAATTTAGAATTGTGTTTGTGAATACCAGAGGTGAAAATTTCGAATTACATCATCCCGGTCTCCTATGACTTTATCACAAATAACTTTTATGCTCCATCACAAAAATTCATTCCGTTCAATGGAAATTTTAAAATAACAAACAACAAACAGAGTCAAAGAACAGGAAATAAAGAATTTTTAAAAAAAAGTAAAAATAAGCTATTAGAATTTGTTTGTGAAAATCATATTTTTCATTAAGTTCAAAATTTAAAAAATAAAAAATCGCATTGACTATCGAACTATCGACACCACGGAACAAATCGCATATCCTATCAAGTCTTATGCTTTTAAAATTTTTGGTAAGAAATTTCTTTTATTAGATTGAAAGGGGAATTTTGAAATAACCAAATATAGGAGTTCGTAAGTTGGCATGGAAACGGTGGGTGTTTGTTATAGCAAGTTTGTTATACAACTAAACAAGTTCATGGACAAAGCCATGATAAAGGCAAAAAATTGCATAATTTGATAATAGTTTTTAGTTTTAATCAATATTTTTTTAGAGAAATTTTGTTTGAGAATAATATTTCGGGGAAAAAATGTCAATCAATTTAGTCAATTTTGCAGTCGATTTAAAATTTACTAAATTTTGGTCGACTGCAACCTAGCTCTCTGGCGCTCGGTACAAAGGTTTCGGGTTAGAATCCCGACGGACACATAGATGATTTGTATTGCTCGAAATCCATTTTAAGTTGTAGGTCCCGGTCTAATATGAGAGTAGAGTGTTGGGAGTAGTGTTGACAACCCTAAGCTTCAAAACGAATATACAGTCTGAGTAAAAACTTTAAGGCCAGTAGACATTTTTGAGAAAATGGAAACATTTTAAACTGAGGAATTAAAATACCATTTGATTGATAATTATTGAGCTTAAATAAAAGTAAAAAGAATAGAAAAATTAATTTGCAAATATTTTATTATTAGAAAATTTTACAGAACACAGAGATGAATATTTGAGCCTGAGTAAAAACTTTAAGGCCAACATAAAAAATAACATATAAGAAAAAAAATTACAAATTCGTAGAAGGTTGCGTAGGAGCCATTACTTCGAATTACTTCAAATGTTCTTGTTTTCATGGATGAAACGAGTTTTTGACAAAGGGTGGGTTCGGTTTTATACCATTCATTTTCGATAGTAGATTTCAGCTCTGTTGTTGATGTAAAATGTCTCCCATTTGAATAAACTCTTCTTGCTAAGTCAGCCCAAAGGTTCTCGATTGGGTTGATGTCAGCTGATCTAGCTGGCCATTTCACAGTTTCAACATTGTTGACTTGGAACCAATTTTTGTGCTGTTACTCGAATGGATCGGTGCATTGTCTTGCTGATATTTCCAATTTTCTCCAGCAAGACATTCAGCATTTGGCAAAAGATGATTTGTTAGGACATTTTGGTATCCTTGTGAATTCATTCTACCTGAAACGAATGCAATTGAGCCCGCACCATTGTAAGAAAAACAGCTCCAAGTCATGACAGATCCCCTCCACCTAATTGGTGCTTGGAGAATATTTCTTTTTCATTTCTTATATCAAGCCAGTAGAAATTCCAGCCATCTGCTCCATCCAAATTCCATTTTATTTCGTCAGAAAAATAATTTCTATTCATTGGTTGTCCCAGGTCATGACTTTCTGGCCAAAGTTCAAACGCTCTATTTTGTGCCTCTGCAGTAACTGAGGCTTAGTCAATTTTGCTGTATAAGTGTACCTTCCAGACCTTCTAATTGTGTTATAAATCGTTTTTTGACAAACTTTTAAACCTGTCGTCGGAATCAGTTTCCTGGTTGAGTACTTTCCAGTAGATTCAAGTTGGCAAACTCTTCTTTCATCACGCGAGGACAAAGCTTTAGGTCTTCCCCCAGTATGCTTTTTACCATATTTGTCATTCAATTTTAAAAAATTATTGACTACAGTCTTTGATCTTCCTATCTTTATCGCAATAGCGCGACTACTCATTCCTGTTGAAGACAAAGCTTCGATCTGTCCTCTTTCACGATCAGTTAACTTCTTACCCTTCGCCATCTTCACAAAGATCACCAATACTTCGAAGAAACGTACGACAAATATGAAAATTGCAGCGTTGCCACAAGCTAGTAGTTGCAATGGTAATTACACGATTATATTATATTTATTTTTAAAAAATGACTGGTGGCCTTAAAGATTTTACTCAAGCAGAAATACTAACTTTGTAAATAACCACATGTTTCTCATAATTATGTATTTACAAATTATGTTTTCAGCATTTATTTCTTATCAATGAACTTTAATAATTAACATTATTTGAATCCCTTTTATTTCATTTTATATTTTCTCAAAAATTTTTACTGGCCTTAAAATTTTTACTCAGGCTGTATTTGTCTCGAAATCTACCAGTAGGCAGATTGCCTTGGCCCACCATGGGACTGTTTCACCAATGAAGAAGAATATATATGTAACTTACGTATATAGAAACAATTAACAAATTTAATAAACGATAGACGAATTTAATACCTATTTTTTATTAAAAACCAAATATTTTAATAAGAAAACTAAAAAAAACACATATTTGTCTGAATATAAAACTCAGATAATAAATATTTGACCTAATTAATATTTAGTTAGCAACTCCATTTTTTCCTCTTCAGTGTCAAAATCTTGCTGGTTAATAGAATGGGAGATTTTAACGTCTCATGATTAAATTTTTGCTACACAAAGAGATGATCGTTATTCGTTTATTTTCAAGCTATGAGAGTTTTCTAAGAAGCGGAAACACAATTTTTAAATATAACTTCCTTTAAATATTGAGATAATTTGAAAAATATCCTATTTATTTTTTTCCCGCTATGAACTTCGTAAAATGAAGACGAGCAAACAAAAATGCCATTTAGGATAAAAAAAAATATTTAATAACAAATGAAAAGTTAACTAAAATATAGAATAATTTCCAGATATGCAGAGACATAGAAAAATTAAGTAAAAAATTAATGTTTTATGATCAGAAAACAAACTCTAGATGTGAATGAAGAATTTGAGATGCGTGTTCAGATAATACAGATTAGATATAACAGGTGGGCTGAAAGGTTCCTAGGCGACACATAGATGGTACTACTAGTATTAAATCCATATGATTTTTAGTTAGCCCTAACCTTCAAAAGACACGTGTATAAATTTGACAGCTGTTGCACTATTAGTATGTGAGTTATAGCATTTTTAGTGAAGCAACTTTTGTTAGTTTGAAAAAATGGATAAAAAGGAATTTCGTGTGTTAATTAAAGCATTGCTTTTTGGCGAAAAAAATACTATTGATGCCAAGGCTTGGCTTGATAAACATTATTCGGACTTTGCACCAGGAAAATCAACCGTAGAGAAGTGGTTTGTTAAATTTAAACGAGGCGAAATGAGCACCGAGGACGATGCACGCAGTGGACGCCCCAAAGAGGCTGTTACCAACGAAAACATCAAAAAGTCCACAAAATAATTTCTGATAACCGTAAAGGAAGTTGATTGAGATAGCTGAGACCCTAAAGATATCAAAGGAACTTGTTGGAGATATCGTGAATGAATATTTGGATATGCGAAAGCTCTGTTCAAAGTGGGTGCCGCGCGAGCTCACAATCGACCAAAAACAACAACGAATTGATGATTCTAAGCAGTGTTTGGAGCTGTTCAATCATAATAAACCCGAATTTTTCCCGAATTTCGATAGGTGACAATGGATGAAACATAGGTCCATCATTTCACACCGGAGTCCAATCGACAGTCAGCCGAGTGGACTGCACGTCATGAACACTAATGTTATACTAGATAACATAGAGAGTTCAATTTAAGATCTAATATTTGACTCGTGAAAGATGGAAAAAAATTCTAATCAAAACGCATAATCATTATTAAAAATATTTAAATTTACATTCAGTATTCCCATTGTAAAATTTACACAAAATACAGCATGAAAAATAATGATTCTTAATCAGTTGTTAATGAAAGGTGGGGTAATTAAATATGAATTGTAAATAAAAGATTAATGAAAAGTATTCCATGAAAACTGTATAGGATTATATTTTAGAGTAAAGATTATACATTTCTTAAATCTTCATGCTTTCCCAACAGCCTATTGGCTCCATTCCAAATATATTAAATTGAAATTTAATACAGCAGGCTGAAGATGAAATCGAATTAAAGGTTATTTTATTGAGTTAAAATATCTGTGCCATTGAATTTAATTAAATCAATTGTGAACCCTGCAAGTCATTTTTCGTATATGCGTCATTATTTGATTATCCAATATTGGATTACGTCCAAATATCAGGTTTAGTTATTTTGTTCAACGTCCAGCTGTTGTCAACAGTAACAGTATTTGTATTAAAATGCGTCACATTTGGAATTATTAATACATCTATTTTTTTGCATAAGAAACGCATTACAGTGAAAGATTAATCTAAGGATTTCTCAATCATTTGCATTTTTTGGCATTTGGATGAGATTTATAGACTTTTGAATTTCATCTAAATCCAGAAGAAATATGATTTTTACTATTGACTAGATTTAAAAACTGATCGGAGAAACTATGAATAAAAAGCTTCATGAAAGAGAGAGAGAATATTTTTCTTTAATGGAGCAAGAGCCCTTTGGTGGGTCAAGGCCGTCTACCTACTGGTAGATTCCGAAACATGAGATGGATTTTTTTTACAGGGTACAGTTGTCAGCCCTATTTCCAACGTTCTATAATTTGTACATTTCCTAATATTTTTATGTGATTATTAATTATTAAGCTATTCACTTTGCTTATTATCTCTTCTCAGATGTAATATCTTCCGGATTTATTGTTGATGACTCATTTACACCGTATTTCAATCATATTTACATATAAAAGTAAATGTTTGTATACAAAATATAATGCAACATAAAAATTAGAACACTTGGCATCCTAATTTTTGTAAGGGTTTTCCCAATGGTTTTATTCCTTTTTGTAATTAAAGTATTGTTCTTGGAAATTGTTAAATGGAAATAGTTTGCTTGAATAGCCTGGTGCTACCTGGTGGCTTGATTTTGAATTGTTTGTTTAATTAAAAGTTCATCGCTAAAAATTAATTAACGATTAAAAATTATTCATTTAGTTCTTATTTCTATTTTATATTTGCTTATAAATAGTTAATTACAATAGCTTTTTCTTTAGTATTTAAAAAAACCACAATTCTTAATCATTATCATTGATTTACATCTGCGAATGAGTTCAACTTTTATTCCTTTGCCCACTTTTCATCTTCAATTTTTCCTGAAATTAGCAAAAAAACGACGAACTCTGAAAAAAATTGTCATGAATTATTTTTTGATGATACGAAACACGAAAAAGGGAGTTATAAATTTAAAATTACGGATGCGTTCATAAATACTTTAATTCTACGAAGGAAAATTAAACAAAAAACAATGATTGTATGTAGCCGGGTAATGAATGGGTAGCTAAAAAGCTAATTTGCAAAGAGGCTTAACTGAAAGATCAGTACTGCGGGGTCAGTAAAGTAGTAAGGTTTCCTTTCATGAAAGTAGGTAGCCGTAAGTTTTCTCTCTTCCTCAATAAATAGCTCATAAATAGCAGGATGATAGCTATGGGGTCTTTTAAAAAGAAAGTGGAAAAAAAAAAAGGATGGCAATGATAAGATATTAAAAAGAATTATAGCGAATCAGATTTGGGAGGAATTTAATTGGAATCAGTGAATGTGACAGTTTCAATTCTCTCTTTTGTTTGATTCTATGAGAGCTTCTTTTTCTATTGTCCTAACAATGTGATGTAAAATCAATTTTGAACTTTATTCATTCTCCTGTTTGACTAAATATAAGGAAAATAAATAACCGGGAAAAGCCTGGCAAACAACTACTGTTTAATAAAGATGGATTGATGTATTCTACTAAATAATTACCGATTTCCCATTGAATTACCGATTTCGCATTGTGGAAGAATTCTGAGTTTTCTCTTTTCACATAAAAGATTTATATCACGCTATAAGAATTTAAAGTGACAGGTAATAATTTATTGCATAATAACGCATATATTCAGTATTCAACTCTTTAATCCAAATAATGCCTTTAGTCCTTTTAATTAAACTATGGCAAGTTAAATTAGGATTATGAATATTTGAACAGGGAAATAACAGTTAATGAACACAAAAATGTATTATTATTGAATTCTAATTGAATATAGAACTGTCTTTTCTTTTGCGATATAAGTTATTTTACTTATTAATTTTTAATTAAAAGCATTAATAAAAGTGAAAGCAGATTTAAATTCATCTACTTGCAGTATTATAAAATAATAATAACCTTAGAGAAGGAAAATTAAGACATGAAAACGCTTGTAAATTACTTATTTGTGTTCGAGGAAAAAAACATCCACAATTTTAATTAAATTTGTGCAGCTTTTATAATTAAGCCAGAAAAATGCATTTCTTCCGACTTTAATGAAATAAAAATAATTAAAATAATTCTGCAATCCTAATTTTGGGGGAATCCATTAACGTGGACTAGAGATTTTTGCATTGCTTTGATTGTCTTTTTAAATAGTTCCTGAGTACGAAACATATTCCTGCTTTACATTCAAATTTAACAAGTCTAAAATTATTATTGCAGTCAAATTTATAATTATAATGAAGAACAATAATAATTTTAATACATCTTGTTATTAACATGTGAATTAATTTTATTATGGTATTATCAACATAACACAATAAATAAAATACGTGTTTTTGTTGCTCGATAATGCCTTGATTTATTTTTAATAATGTTCGGCAAGTCAAGTATGATCTTATCGAACCTGAAGTTTCTGTTTGTCAACTTTTGTCTTCACAATTTGTCTTTTTAATTAAAAATATACTGTTGTAAATAATTTCTTTTTGAAAAGTTGGAAGAATTTTAGAAACATGAGGACCATTATGTTGTCGTTACCTATGGCTTATTGGAACTCAATCCATATGAATTTGGCCACTTACAGTAGCCATTTTGGATTTTTAAACACTTAAGTGTGTATTCAGAGATACAAGTGTGAGACACGCCTTAAGTGTGTACTCCAGATTGACACACTTAAGGCTTGTCTCTTGATTTCAACCGTAATAGGTGAGCTGGACTTATAGGTTAGCATTGCTTCAATAGATATTGCTTTAACTGCACTTGTACACAGAGCTTTATTTTGAGATCCCTCGAAGGTTTCCATTTTGGTTTGTGCTATTATAATAATTATTATTTCCCTTCCATACTTGATTATTGGTTTGATATATAAATGGTACGTATGGTTCAAAGTAACCTGAGAGCATTCCCATTTTGCGTCAGGATAGACAATCAGGATATCTTTTTCAGGATAGACAATCTATTTTGAATATTAATCTTTATAAGATTTATATGTTCCAGAAAACTGAATTTGTTATTTGATTTAAAATGTTTTGAATTTGTTTTAAAAGTTACACCGAGGTACTTGGTATTATCATTCCTATCAAGTTTTGTATTATCTGAATATTGTTCAAATTCAGGTACAACATGTCTTGTAAGTACTGGAATATTGTTTTAGATTTGTTTATAATTGCTATTCTGTTGCTAGAGATTCTGGCCCAATCTATTGCCTAAGACTGGAGAACTCCTAGTGCTTCATTCATAGCGCTTTCAAGCTCACTTTGTTGTCTTCTGTAGTTCCTGTTGTTAATTGCCACTGTCCATAATACAAAGATTATAAGGAAAATTATTCTCTACTGCTTACATGTAATTGCATGCCTTTTCGGCATGTAGTTATATTCAATTTTGGCCTATAATTATATGTATTTGCATTGCTGGATAGTGTTGTCAAAAATTATTAAAAAGCAATTTACATCAAACATGTATAGATCGCAGATTATAGTCACTGTGTCGGCTATTTGTAATTTTTAATTAAAAAGTTACGTGATACGTGATTTCTTTTAGGAGAGCTTTAAGACTTTTGGTAATATAAAAAGAATTAACATTATATGCTGTAGTTAAAAAAAATAGATACTTAGGTATTAAGAAACATTTTATTCCTCATTGCCTAACACATTGCAAACAGGAGATAGAACCATTGTCAAACAACGCGCTATCCATTAAAATAACTGGAACTCGATGCAGTGTCTTTTCATGTGAATTTCTTAAACTCGCACAAAAAGATTGACCACTATTAGATATCTCGAAACTAGCCAACAACAGATGTTTGTTTCGAGAAATCATTAAGTATTTTATGGGGTTCCCAAAAAATATATTTTCGTAAACAAACTTTTCAGTCATAAATATTAATAAATCAAAATATAGTAACCATTTGATCAATCGAAAGTAAACTGAAGCCATTTGATCAATCAAAAAGTAAATTGAAACCTTCTCAAAAGATTTACATGATTTATCAAGAAAAAGGGAAAAGTATTATTAAATAAAGAAGGCTTTTCATCACAAATTACACTGTATTTTTATATAAAAATCTGATATTCAAATTCTCTGATATGATTACTACAGTAATAACTTGCAAGAAAAACATTCAAGAATATTTCGTAAAGCAGTAAGTGTAAGTAAAAGGCAATAAAAAATAAGACTATTTTTTACAAATAAATAGTTTGAAAACTAAACGAAAACATGCGTTTACTTTTTATAAGTCTGATTCATCCAAATCAGACTAAAAAGAAATACTTTTCGTAAAACTTGTCTGATAAGATGGATGATTTCTGATTTTTTTTTTGGCATTCGCATTTTTTTTTTTTTTTTTGCGTATATTTCATCAACCGTATTTTCATTTGTATTTTATTTAAAATTCTTCAGTCTGTACCAGTAGAATATATTTCCCAAGGTGAAGCCCAAATCCTCTATTCAACTAGAAGTTTATTCAAAAGAATTCATCCTTTACTGAATAGTTAAGAGGACTATTCATATAATTTGTTTTTCAATCATTTTTTTTTTTCGTCTTACACTTTTTACTGTAAATTCATTGTTGTGACTAGAAAATATCCACTTGTGCTATAAGTATATAAAATGTGAAGTCTAGTCTTGACTGAATTAGCATTAAATTTTGCACTAGGAAAGGACGAAGAAGAATTATTTTCTGTATTACATTGTATTATTTTATTTTGTATTCTTTTGTTCGAAGTATTAACGTTCTGTATAATGTTCTGTGAATTTGAAATCTATATTATTCTCAGTATCTCAAGAATAATATGTTTTTCTAAATAACCAGTTTTCAAAAGTAAACATTGTTTATTAAGTATTTTGTTATAATTTTTCTCTGTGCAGTAGTTTATCCTATTTTTTTCTTAGTTTTTAAGCCTACTGTAGCTTTTTTTTTTTTCTTACGAGAAGAGTTCTGCATTTCAGTCTCAGGAGACAGGAATGTATGTTATTCAAAAATATATAAACCCATCAGTCAAATTTGACAGCAGACAAGCTTTATTGTGAGTAGTTACATTACATGCAATTAGGGATTTGTTCTAATGAGAACAAATTGTCACTCAAATCTAACAGCAGATATTCGGTATCATTTATAATGAGACTCAGGAAATTAGCGAATGTCTGGGCGACCTAACGAGGTCGAAACTATTACAGATTAAATATCAACCAATTGATAAGTCATGAGTAGTTCCACCGTGATTGGTGATAGAAATGTATACACCAATGAGAAGTGAGAGTCATAGACTAGAGAACTCTGAAAATATTCGTTTCATTTCGTTCGAAAATTTCTTTTTTTTTTTGTAAATAGAATTCAGTAATATATATAATGTTTGCAAATAATATTTAAAAATATTCCTATGAACCTGAAAGTGGCCGTCTTCTTGAAGCCGTTACAGGTCTTGTAGCTGCTGAGACATTACACTACTATAACAGCTTAGTGAGATAAGCTTTAAAATAAACTTCTGCTTGTTCTCATCTATTTTATAATGGATATCTTTTGAAAACATTTCTCCCAGTTATACTTACGGTGTGAGCTCATATTATTTTCATATTTATCGACTACATGAATTTCATTTATCTTAGGATTGCTATTAATTGTATTGAAAAAAAAACAATATTTTCAAATTACTCATTGCAATGGATTTCATATTTGCAAATTCCTGAAACAATAAATGAGTGATTTGTGGGTCAGTGGTTATGTATGGAGCTAGCTTGAAAAATGGGTAAAATTAGAATTCGTTTATTGCGTTCGCTGCAGTCACTACTTTTAGAACAAGATACTTCAAGGTCAATTGGATAACGCGTGTGAGGCTTGTAGCATCGTCAATCAGGCTGCCTGCTGAGAGTTTTTCGGGTTTTCTTCCTTACGATACGTAAATGTGATGCAATTATCCTTAAAAATTTTTCCGCAAAGCGACTTTCGGACTTAACAATGTTGTTGTTGCTGTTAATTAAACCTCAGTGTCCAGCACCTGGGAACGGACACCTCATGAGTAGTCTAGTCATGGAAGGAGGGAAAGAAGGGGGCAGCTTCTGTTGTGATGGCGCACCCGTAGATAGAAGTCTAGCTTGGCTCCGTACCACTGAAGGAGGAAAGTGCCTTTCGGGAGGAATTTTAGGGAGAACTACGCTGTATTTGCGTATGGTATGGGAGAAAACCCGGACAACTCCCACCAGGTAGTCCTTATGAGGCAAGATGCTGAACACCGCAAATCTATCGAAACTTCTCGGAAGCAGTGTCTACAAGAAAGACGCCAACGGATTGAACCTCAGCCTATATGCTCACAAGATGCTCACGTTGCCACTGAATCACAAGTCGGGCTGTCCTAATACATTAATGACTTTAACACGTTAGCGATCAGCAATGCGTTGATATGTTTCAGAATAAAATTATTTTTTGAAAACATGTACTTTGTAGTAACTTAGAAGATCAAATCTTTCGATGGAATATGTAGCAATTCCGGCTTTCAAAAATGACAAGACGACTGTGATAACAAATACATGAATCCATAGTCAAAGTGCTTGACAGGAATTTTCTGGGCTTTTCTCTGCAAGAGGCTCATGCGCAGGTAGTATTCCTTAAAAGTTCTTCCTAAAGGTATCATTTTGCCTTTACTTGCCCGTGTACTGTTCGTAGCAGACATGGGAAGCTATATTAAAAAAATTTGAATATGCAAATAAAAATTATTTAAAATTAAAAAAAAAAAAAAATGTGATTTTTAAAAATATTTTTATTGAAGCAATTTTGGTAGTGTTTTAGTGTTTCGATGATGGTTTATAAACTTTTAATAAAATTCGTTATACATATGAAATATATAAGTAGATGATTATAAAAACCAGGAAAAAAAATTTCCAGGTATAATCAATTATTTTTAAATTTCTTCAAAATATAATATTTATAATGGATTTCTTTTGTTGAAATCTGTGAGCGAAACAACATTAACGAGATCATAAATTATTGACACAACTGATAAAAAGGATTGGGGAACTAGATACATGTTTAAAAAAAGTGAAAAACGACAGTTTAAACTTCTTTGAAGGAAATGCTGCTTTTTTTCCCTCAAGAAACTAGAATTGAGTGATGTCCGAACTTCAACATTGCCATACATCATACATGATTAATGGAAGTGGCAGGAAATATCGGGCTCTTAACCATTTTTTTTACTTGTCTTCAAACCAAAATCCGCCTTAAAATACCTAATGCATCTTGTCCTGTTTCCATGGATAGATTCTCTTTTTTTTTCTCTGAAATAGATTGAAGTTATCCAAGAAAATAAAGTGAAAAATATTTTTACTGATGCATTTATTCAGAAATGTAGAGGATATTTTTAGTCGAAAAATATTTCACATGAGTTACTTACAGTTAGAGAAATGTTTTAATTTAAAACTTATCATTGAATTCCTCTTTTTCTTTAAAACATTGGACATTTAGATCTGACGTCATTCGTCAATAGCACGGCAGATATGTAATAGATGCAGCATTACTCAGGTGGCACCGCGGAGGACTTGTCACATTGAATCTAAAATGTGGAGAGACATATCGAGATTCGACATCAGAAAGGAACACATATCCTTCTACCCTCTGCTTAGAGCCTAAAGGGTTAATTTGTCATCTGTTAAATGTTACTAAAGAGTTTGTATACCACTTGGCATTAGAAAGGGAATATACCCTTCTGCCATCTCTTTAGAGATTAAAGGGGTTTATTACCATCCCAGCCATACACACAAGATCTTTCGACAAGGTTTTTCATGTTGGGTTATAAACCAAGAATAGGAAACTTATCGAACTATCAATGTCTGTTTCAGGCAATTCATTGTTCACTTATCATTTCTAATGAAACCTATTGAGTATATGCAGATAAATAATAATAAATTTTATCAGAAAAACGAGTTGCTTTCCTTAGTTAAAAAAATGCGCAATAGATTTATTATTTACTTTCTTGAAGCAAACTTTCTGGATTCAACAAAGTAATTTATTTTAATTCATTAATGTTGTTAACCAGAATAAAAAAAAGTGGATAAGGATACTAGATGCAGAAATAAAGTGACATGTAGAAAAAAACAAATAAACTACTTCTGAAAGATAGAAAAAAAATATATTCATAATTGAATTACTAAATTGGCATTATCAAAAACCTTAAATTTCCTTATTTTTCATCGGTAATTTATTATTTTCTTAAGCGATATATCATATTTAAAAAACGTTCAAAAAGATTAAATGAAGGCATTTATAATTATAGTTACTTACTATTGTATTTGGACAAATGAACTCATTTATTTATCTTGCAATTAAAAAATAGTTATTGGAAAAACAGTTTCAAAAAGTTGAGTATGAGGTGCTTAGAAGTTTTGAAAGTGTGTTTAATACTAGGTGGTAAATGTGTACACAAGTTTGCTGCAGTTGCACTCATTTTGTTTTTGATTATAGTAATAACTCAATTTCTGAGTTGCATGCAGAATTGTTCATATATAGTACTAGTGGGTATAAAGTATTCGTGATACACGTACTGGTTTAACAAGTACTCGTGGTTCTACTGTTCTTTTCTTTCTTTTCTTTCTTTTTCTTTATGTATTTATTTGGTGATTCATCTCATTAATTAATTTACTTGTTAAGTTATGTTTATTAAATCTTTTAATAAATTTTTGTTTAATTTAGAATGAATTGTGAAATATAAACAACCTAAATGTGAATTCCAGAATTAGTGCTTTGTGGAATATACACAAAGTAAGCCATCACAACAAAAGAACATGCTTCAAATCTTTGCATGCATTGATATGCAAATATTCGTGTTCATATTTCTACAAGTATAGGCATGTTGCATTGATGCTTTTTATAAATTATAAATGAAATGTGAATTGTTCATAATCCATTCTTGGAATCATATTCTATTTACGAAATTTATTTAAAAATTTCTTTTACTCTGAAAGTAAAGGTATTTAAAGAACACTTCTTACTTACTCATCAATTGTATACAAAAATTAGATAGTAAAATAAAAAATCCTAAAATCCTAATCCTAATCCTAAAATCCTAAATCCTGAATAATAATTGTAACATACCTCTCCTAAATCCTCCTCCCCTCCCTATAAACCAAAAAGCAGTTTGAATGAAGAAATGCATCGAATATTCTAGGTATGTTACAAGGTGATGCAAAGTGAACGAATGCTGCAAAACTAATATATGGCCAAAAGTTTATTTTAAAATCATTACTAAAAGTACCAAATCATTTACAGATTTGAATCTATGCATGATTACCTCAGTCCCAGAGTAAAATCATTGCATTGAGGATTTATATTATTTGCAGACGACCTGAAAATGAATTCTACAGGATTACTCCAGTAGCATTATACAATTGACCATTATTCAGCAAAAATAATTTACTTTGAATATTTGTGCCACTTATTACAACCAGTAATTTCCGTCTCTTGTATTTACCAGAACAGGCACACTTGATAAAATGTACAAGAAGTATTTTTTCCCTTAAAATTATTATTACCAACATTTTTTTCTAGTAGTATCTGAAATTTTATAGATAGCATTCAAACTGAGGAAAATCTTTAAGGCCTTGGAGTCGATCTAATTAAATTTATCGCAAAATTGAATGTACAGTAATCTAATATCTTTTATTATTAAATACAATTGAAAGAAAAAATTTTTCCTATTTTTCTGTAAGTATCCGAAATGTTGTAAACTAGTTTACAGATTTGCCTTCTTGTTTACGTTCTATAAAAGAAATTCACCCAAGAATAAAAAACTAAATCTTTATCATCTACAAAAGTAAACTGAAGCAGAGAAGAAAAAAAAGATCTTGTTTGATGCTTCATTTTTCTGAAAGAGACATCAAAACTTACAACCGGACAAATTCAAAATCCTTTTCTATGCGGAAAAATGGAACGCCGGGCACCTAAAGCCGCTTTCAAAAATATCCTATTCCCTATTGCGTTCCAGTTTATAATGGAACCCCCTGCCCATCCACTGGGGAAATACTTCTCAGTTCAAAGAGCGGGACCGATCTCATTTATCGCCGTTTTGTAGGAAGAAATCGAAGGATTTTGGGGTCCTTCTTTCACTTGAGATCTTCTCTCCCTGGGAATACGGGAAGCTGTGGATTTCGATGGATAAACTTCAAAGCTGGGCACTTCTTTTGGCGTATCTTTTTTGCTTAAAGGTTAAGGTGAAATTTAAAAGGTGTTAAGAATGTCCAGATTATTAATTATTTAAATTGGTAAATTGAAAATAAAAATCAAGTGAAAAATTTTGTTGTCGCAGATGGGAAAAAATTAATTTTAGTATTAATTCTTATTGAGGATCTTCTGTTTGAAATTCAACAAGTGAAACTGAACCGAAAAATTATTTGTTAATGGTGATATTGAGCACGATAAATCTGAAGGCTGAGAAGCTCAACTTTTGGAATTGAGGGGGACGATTTTAAATCGTTTCTTTTGAATTACTGGGAAGATGTTCGTTTCAAAATTGTGGTGCCACAATGTGTGGGTTTGGTTTGTCGCTCTACGGTCATCTTGTGCACACTTTAGGCTAAACAGAGGGGGACCTACAATTTAAAAGTAGATTCCGAACCACTCACAAACATCCATGCCACAGCCAGGATTCGAACCTAACGCCTGGGATACCAAATTCCAGAGCGCTAGCCACTTGGCCACCAGGCCGCCCCCAATGTGTTGGAGGTAGATGCAGTAGGCTATCATTGTGCAACTAGGGTAATACTAGACTGGGCAACTAGAATACGCTACGTATTCTGATGTTCTAAAAATAATGATTTTCTGCACAAATGTAGCATTGGTAAACAACAACACATAAATTAATATATGCTCTAAATGGAGTAAAAAAATATATGCCATTTTTTAAGTTGAAGCCTTTTTCCAACATCTAATCATTCAATATATCATGTATAGTTCTTTGGAAGAAGAGAAAGACAGAAGGGCTTTACTTAAATGGGAGGAATTTTAGGCGAAATTACCCATATTTGCGTATATATAGAAAAATCAAGACATTTCTCATTACACAGTGCAATCTATGCGTGACGACGTATCACATTCTATTCATTAGGATGCTTCTAGAGAAGAAGCTCTGTAATAACTGACATATGAAGAAAAACTTGAAAAATCTCACTAAGTAGCTAGATTATACATGTGAAACGATCATAGGCATTGTCATGATCGCCGCCAAACTGAAATAAAACGAAATTCTGAAAGCAATGAATTATAATTGTCAAATTCCCAACACAAATGAACATCCTAAAAAACGAACGAAAAACATCCAAAACAAAAAGGATTCTGTGGGAAATATCTAATGATAGATGACCTCCCAAAACTCAATTTATAGAACCGTCAAAAAGATTTTTTTTCAATATTATTTTTGTATATAAATCATATTTGACGTACTGCTATATTTTTTTTTCTTATGGTATTCTTATCAATTTTTAAAACAATCAAAATATATATAGCAATTTAATACGAACATAAATTTTCTGAGTAACTAACATGAATTATTTAAATGATAGATTCAAGTGTTCAAGTAGAAACCATTCTATTAACATTTGCTGTCTATTTTGACTTTGAAAATCGTCTTAAATATAGCGCAAATGATTTTCAAACGGAATCTAACTCATTAAATATTAATTATAAATGCCAAATACCCAACACAAACGAACCGGAACTAAAAGCCGAGTAATTCCATTTCTCACTCAGCTCCTTCCATAACGGCAGACATGCTTCATTGATTTATGAATTAATTGCTTGATAAATACTTGCCTCCAGAAAGCTGTGAATGGTAAGGCGTTGGGGCTCCATTGTTTAAAGGAATGAACAGCACGGCCATTATAAACTGCGCCAAGTCTAATAATATTCCGAGGGAGCTCCAAAAGCCTTCTGAACAGAAAACCGAGATAAATAATAGATCCGTTTGAACTTCATAGTAGCGAGGAAATTTAAAGCTGAAATCTTTTCAACTAGATAGAAACTAGAGAAGTAGAATTACAGATTTTCTGGTAAATAGGTAAGTGAAGTTGAATAGTGAACCATGCTAAGATGCTAAAGGATTAATTTTCTTCTGGTATGCAAATGGTAAAGACAGCACTTGTAAAATGCTGCACGACGAAGTCAAATGCATAAATTTGTTAAGCATGATTTGCAGAAAGGGATCAGATTCAATTAGAGGTCGAACGCTTAAAAATTTACCGACTCAATGTTTTTAAGAGAAAAAGTCTTTCATCATAACAAAAAAAAAAAAAAAAAAAAAAAAAAAAGTTTGCCAGTTTCTGGCAATTTTTTAGTAAATGTAATAACTGCCCTTTTGACGACCATTAAGATTTTTTATATATTCTCCTTTCATAACCTGCAGGTTTTACACGTAGTTAGTTCTTTTAAATATTTCTGGAGATAAAATTTTTAATTATCTATGAATAGAGTTTCATATCTGAAGAACTAATTCGAAACTACTTTTTTTTACTGCATCACCATTTTTTTATCATTTTCATATGAAGAAAAACATAATTTGCTTTCACATAGTTAAAGCGCATAGGCGCCCAGGGAAAAATAAATTAAATTTAACTACAATTTGCCAATTATCTTAAATTTTTAAAATCTAATTAATATATTCAAGATTATATTGATTTATGTTGTTTTCCACTTGGTAGACTGCAACAAGTAGACCAAGTCCAAGAACCCCTGTGGTCTCATGGAAAGGGAAAGCGGTCAGCTTTTGTTGTGATGAACACCCGTAGGTAGAAGTCTGACTTGGTTTCATGACGCTGACATTTTGCGGGATAGGGTTGTGAGCACCAAGCCCAACGCTGTACAGTTTATATTAGACCTAGAAATATCCATGACACCATCGGGACTCGAAACCGAAACCTGTAGCACCGAGCGCTAGTCAATCGATCAACAGGCCCTATTTTATATGTATAATTGTGTAAATGGGTAAGTGAATTGAATAATGAACCATGCTAAGATGGGATTAATTTTCTTCTGATATGCAAATGGGAAAGACAACGCTTGTAAAATGTTGTTTGACGAAATCAAATGCATAAATTTGTTAAGCATGATTTGGAGAAAGGGACCTAATTCAATTAGAGGTCGAACGCTTAATAATGTACTGACTCAGTGGTTTTCTATTAAGAGAAAATGTCGTTCATCTTAACAAAAAAAAAATGTTCGGCACCTTTTTTTGCAATTTTTAATAAATGAAATAATTATCTCTTTTGTTTAAGACTTTTTGAAGACTTCTCATTAATAATCTGTGTATTTTAAAGATAGTCGTTTTAAAATATTTCAGGGGATAAAGTTTTAACCCCTTAACTGCCGCCGACGTATATATACGCCTCACTCAACCGATGCGTTCACTGCCGCCGGCGTATATATACGCCTTTCGGAAGTACGATCCTTTGCATTGCGCTTGCATTGATTGTTGCCTGCTTTAATTGTTAGCAAGCAGGAGGTGTTTTTCTTAACTTTAATCCCTTTGTTTATCCTTTTCATTGTTATTCATTAATTTTAAGCAACCCCATTTTGTGCTAATGTTTAAATTAAATTAAGATGTGGAGGTATTGTGGCTCTTAAAGCCACCTTGGAACTCCGTAACCGGTACGCCCGTTGCCCATTGCGCTGCTATAAAGAAAACTGCTCACACGGTCTTGCAAAGCCACAAAATGACCTTGACAATGTTTGAAAAGGATTTTATTATTTCAGAGAAAAGGGATAGGGTATTGGTAAAGGGGACGTTTCTGAAACGGTGAGTCATAGCTGTGCAGTTTTTGCTTCTGTTTCTGTTTGAGTAGGTCGTGCTTTTTTATTTTTCTTTTGCTTCCGTTTCGTCGTGAAACCAGCTATCAATGCAATGAATGTGATTTTGGTTTATGTGACTTGGTTTATAAAAAACAAGTTTAGACATTTTAAATAAATAGTTATTTCTCCTATCATATTTTACATATGAAACAATAAAGAATTCTTGTTTTAGGAAATATCACACAGCAGATAAGTTCTAACATCTGTTTTATTACACTGTTATTCTATACTTTAAATTTAGAATTTGTTTTTTTTTTTACATTTTATTTTTTTCTGTGAAAGTAAAAAGGTTTCATGTTGCAAAACGCACCTCTTTTTTCCTCCAATACATATCATAACTACGCGCGCATGTATGAAAAACGGTGGCACTGGGGAGCGCATCTCGTAAGTTTTCCTCGGCAGGTAAGGGGTTAATAATCTGTGAATAGTTTCATATGTGATGAACTAGATCGAAACCACTTTTTTTACCATTTTCATATGAAGGAGGAAAATAATTTGCATTTATATAATTAAAGCGCATTCAATGTATCAGGGAAAAGTAAAGTATATTTATCTACAATAAAATATAGACAATCCTTGAATCCTTGATTGTAATTTAGAAACTTGATTTAACTGTAAATTTAAATGAAATTACCCAGAATTTCTCTGCAGAATGTTTAATTATTTAATGCAATCAAATTAGTATCTTTATTTGGCCATTTTTTATGTTGCATTTAAATAAAAGATTAGATCCCATAGCAACGGTTAAATGGACTGAGATGGATAGCATTTAACCATTTTTTTTATATTAAAAAGAATATTGATACGCAATTAACATCAAATATTAAGAATGGCAATTAATGATGAAGAAATGCATACAAGGAATGAAATCAAAGCATTTTTATTTTAGTGACTGCCATTCTGTGAGATCTTCGTGCAAAAACATTTAACTCAGAATTTTAATAAGTTTATTTATATGAGACTTGTTTTAAAAAGTTTTATAAGAAAACTTTTCCTTTTTTTCCTACATTTACAGCGTAAATGATTTTGAAACAGAATTTAACTTATTAAATATTAATTATAAATGCCAAATTCCCAACACAAACGAATATGCTAAAAACCAACGAAATAACATCCACAAACAAAAAAAAAAAAAAAAAACATCCTGTGGAATATATACAATGATAGATGTCTTCTCAAAGCCCAATTTATAGAACTGTCAAAAAGTAGTCTTCTTTAATATTTTATTACAAATATTTACCCCTTGAAGACATATAAAATAAAATCTATTTTTGAAAATAAATTAAATTTGATGTATAGCTATCTTTTCGCGCTTATTACAGAACAAATTCAAAATCAATCAAATCATATCTGGCAATTTAATACTAACATAAATTCTCTATGAGTCGACTAACATGAATTATTTAAATGATATATTCAATTGTTAAAGTAGACACCATTCTATTAACATTTTCTGCCTATTTTGATTTTGAATATAGTCATAAATATAACGTAAATGATTTTCAAACAGAATCTAACTTATTAAATATTAATTCTAAATTCCAAATGTACTTCGAAAAACGTACGAAACAACATCCACATACGAAAAACATCCTGGGAGTTACATCCAGTGATAGATGTCTTCCAAAGCCTAATTTTTAGAACCGTCAAAAAGATTTGATTTTGAATCTTTTTATTACAAGTATTTACCCTTGAAAGACATCTATGAAATAAAAGTATTTTTTTGAATATAAATTATATTTGATGCCTAGATATATTTTCATTCTTAAAGCAGAAAAATTTGTAAATCAATCAAAACATAGGGCAATTTAATACAAACATAAATTTTCTATCAGTTAACTGAGATGAAATATTTAATAGATTCAAGTGTTCAGGTAGAAACCATTCTTTTAATATTTGCTCTCTATTTTAACTTTGAACATCCTCTTAAATGTAGCGTAAATGATTATCAAACAGAATTTAACTTATTAAATATTAATTATAAATGCCAAATTCCCAACACAAACGAACCAGCACTAAAGCTGAGTAATTCCATTTCTCTCTCAGCTCTTTCCTTAACGACAGACATGCTTCATTGATTTATGAAGCAATTGCTCGATAAATACTTGCCTCCAGAAATCCGTGAAGGGAAGGCGATGGGGCCCCATTGTTTAAAGGAATGAACAGCACGGCCATTATAAACTACGCCACGTCTAATAATATTCCGAGGGAACCCCAAAAGCCTTCTGAGCAGAAAACTGAGATAAATAATTGATCCGTTTGAACTTCATAGTAGCGAGGAATTTTAAAGCAGAAACCTTTTCAAGTAGATAGTAACTAGAGAAGTATAATTACGGATTTTCGTGTAAATAGGTAAGTGAGGTTGAATAATGAACCATGCTAAGACGGGATTCATTTTCTTCTGGTATGCAAATGGGAAAGACAGCGCTGCAAAATGCTGCTCGACGAAATCAAATGCATAAATTCGTTAGGCATGATTTGCAACAAAGGGACCAAATTCAATTAGAGGTTGAACGCTTTTGAGGTTGTGTGTTTAATCGTGTTTTTATAGAAATTTAAACACATATGAAATAAATTAGACAAAATTCATATTTACATTCATATATAAGGTTTGAATTTATAAGGATTAAATTCATACAAGCTGACAGTTATCTATCCATATCATATTTGAAATCTACGATGTATGTTACAAACAGTCCATCGACGATAGACAGGTGATATGGGTAAATGTTTCTTGTTAACATCTTATTGAGATTGAACTTGAGAAAATGTTTGCCAAGCAGCTGGACTACCGCAGCTTACTTAAACTATAATCACTATCAAGTTTCTTTGAATTTTGCCAGGACTGACTGAGCGCTAGTCAGCAACAGCTTTGAACATGACTCTTCCTGAATGGCTATTGTGCACATTTCTATTGACCTACCAGTTAGACGAAGAGTTAGATCGATAAGAGAAAATTGTTGCTATTTCATAAAAAACTTCAAAGTATTTAAAAATGAATCACTTTGTTTGGTTGTGGTAAACGTTCAAGTAGAAAAAAAGTGTATCAATAGTCATAGGTGGACGTAAATTTTTTTTTTTATATTTTATAAAGTTGTCAATGATACAATAGTCATACTATTCTATCATTGACTAATTTTCGAAAAACATTTTAGGGAATTAAAATGTAAATAATAACGCTTTCAAATAAAAGATTAACCTCAATTAACTTAAATTTTTCACATGATCAAATATTTTAACATTAAGGATCCACCATGCATTCTCACGAGAATTATATTGCGGATCGCTTGTATGGCAACATGAGTATTCCACAAATTACAAGTTGGGTATATGTAGTTCAGGCATTGCATAGTCATTTGCATTGTTAATTAGTTGATTATTTTGCGTTATAAAAATTTATTATATTCCTTGGCGTTGTAGAAAATAAATAACATGTTTTGTGTCAACGTCTCCTCTCAATTGTAACATTTCAATAATCCTATTCATCTTATGTCCACCATTTTTCGGATGGCAAAAATTTTAATTTGCTGAAAGTTTCAAAGTTGCAGATTACTCAGAATTTAACTAACGTCATTACGTCTCCAACGGCTAATACACTCATACCCCGTCCCGTATTTTAACCATTTTAAGGTTTTAAGGGGAAGTAGTCCTTCACCTCTTTTCTAAATAAATTGCTATTCCTAGAAATTATTAGCTTACAATTTGTGTAATTTCTATTCAATAGTTTTATTTTTTAGGACATGTGTTTGGCTGAAACCATTGGCGAAATAAGATGTTCTATATCAAGTCATGGAAATAAGTTTAATGTTTGAAAGTATATGAGTAAAATATATTGCCATCTTGTAATTTATCATTGATAATTTATTTACACCGTTTTCAATCTTATTTATATATAAAAGTAAATGTTTGTGCTTAGAATATTACAATGAAAAAACAAAAAACTGGAACACTCAACGTTCTAATATTTAGGAAGTTTTTCTAAGGGTTAATAAGGGTTTTTCTAGTGGTTGTATTCCTAATTAAAATATTGTTCTTGGAAATTGTTAGATGGAAATAGTTTGATTGAATAGCCTGGCACTACCTGGTGGGTTGATTTAGAAATTTTCTTTAGTTAAAAAGTTAAAAAATTAAATAAAGATTTTTGTTTGAAATTATTCATTTTATTCTTATCTCCATTTTATTTCATATTTTTTATTTTTGAATAGTTTTTTGCAGAGTTTTCTTTACTATTTAACAAAAATCACAATTCTTAATCATTATCAGCGGTGTGAATCTGGAGAATGAGATTAATTCTTGATTCAGTTGGGCACTTTTCATCTTTTATTTTTCCTAATAAAAGTTTAGCAAAAATTTAAAAAAGTTTAAATTTTAGAAATCAGAAAAAGGGAGTTATAAATTTAAGATTATGGATGCGTTCATAAATACTTGAATTCCATGAAAGAAAAATTAAACAAAAAAATGTTTGATTTTTTGTAGGCGGGTAATACCGATTAGCTAATGAATGGGTCGCTGAAAGGCTACTTTGCAAAAGAGGCATAATTGTAAGATCAGCACTGCAGGGGTAGTAAGGTTTCCTTTCCTGAAAGTAGGTAGCCGAAAGTCTTCTCTCTTTCTCAATAAATAACTCTTAAATAGCAGGATGATAGCTATGGGTCTTTCTTTTAAAAAAAAGTGGAAAAAGGATTGTAAAGAAAAAGTTTTAAAGGGATTATAGCGAATCAGATTTGTGAAGAATTCAACTGGAAAATCAGTGAATGTGACAGTTTCAATTCTCTGTTTTTGTTTGATTCTATAAGAGCTTCCTACTTTATTGTCCTAACTATGTGATGTAAAATCAATTTTTGCACTTCATTCATTCTCCTGTGTGACTAAACATAAGGAAAATAAATAACCGGGGAAAGCCTGGTAAACAACTATTGTTTGATAAAAAATAGATTGATGTGATTCTACTAAATAATTACCGATTTCCCATTGAATGACCGATTTCGCATTGTGGAAGAATTCTGAGTATTCTCATTTCACATAAAAGATTTATGTCACGCAATAAGAATGTAAAGTGACAGGTAATAATTTATTACATAAGAATGCATATGTTCAGTATTCAACTCTTCAATCCAAATAATGCTTTTAGTCTTTTTAATTAAACTATGCCAAGCTAAATTAGGATTACATATGTTGAACAGGAAAATAACAGCTAATGAACACAAAAATGCATTATTATATAACTTTAATTGAATATAGAACTGTTTTTCGTTTGATTTGCGGTATAAGTTATTTTATTTATTAATTTCTAATTAAAAGCATTAATAAAGCAGCGTAAAGTTCATCTACTTGCAGCATTATAAAATAATAATATTAGAGAAGGAAAAATTAAGGAATGAAAATGCTTGTGAATTACCTATTTGTGTTCGAGAAAAAAACATTCAAAATTTTAATTAAATTTGTGCAGCTTTTTTATAATTAAGTCAGAAAAGCATTTCTTCCGACTTCAATTAAATAAAAATAATTAAAATATCCTACAATACTAATTTCGGGAAATCCATTAACATGGTCTCGAGATTTTGCATTGCTTTGATTGGTTTTTTAAATAAATCCTGAGTATGAAAGACATTCCCCCTTTACATCGAAATTTAACAAGTATAAAATTATTATTTCAGTCAAATTTACGGTTATAACGAAGGATAATATTGATTTTTATGCATCTTATTATTAGTATGTGAATTAATTTTACTATGCTATTAGTAACATATAACAATCTCCTGAATCAAAATTTGCCAGTAAGCAGACATCCTTGGCCCACTAAGGGGCTGTTGCACCAATGAAGAAGAAAAAGTTATGTCTTTTGTAAGTTGGAGGATTTTAAAAATATTGAAATAAGGAACATTATTAATTTAGATGTGCTGCTTACACATTGCATGTCATTTCGGCCTCTAATTAGTGTATTTGCATTGCTTGATAGCGCTTTGTCAAAAATTATTAAAGCAATCCACATCAAAGATGAATACACTGCTGTTACAGTGTTAGCTTCTGGGCTCTTTGCAATTTTTATATAAAAAGTTAATAATATGATACTTCTTTTAGGGAAAGCTTTAATATTTTTGGTGATATTAGAAGAATTATTATATTGTTCTAGTTTTGATAAAAAAAAATAGTTGCTTATATATCAGAATTCATTATTGTCTAAAACATTGTAAGCAGGTTTGGTTTGTCGCTCTACGATCATCTTGTGCACACTTTAGGCTAAAAAAAACCGGGACCTATAGTTTAAAATTCCCGAACCACTACAAACATCCATGGCACCGTCGGGACTCCAACCCGAAACCTGTGGTACCCAGCGCCAGATCGCTAGCCACTCGGCCATTCAGGTCCCATCGTAAACAGGAAATAGAACTATTGTCTACAAAGCGCCATCCACTAAAACTGGATCTCGATATTTGGATGTTTTCGTGCGCATTTCTTAACTCACACAAAAGATTCAAGACTATTGGATATCACGAAGTTAGTCAACAGCTAATGTTTATTTCGAGAATTCATTACGTAATTTATCACCCCAAAAATACATTTTTGTAATCAAACGTTTCAGACATAAATATTAACAAACGATAGAAACCTTCTCCAAAGATTTACATGCTTTATCAAAAAGGAAGGCTATCGTTATTAACCAAGGAAGGCTTTTTCATCACAAATTATGCTATATTTTTTAAATATAGGCCTCTAATATTCAAAACACTTGAGAAGATTACTACAGTAATAACTTTCCAAGAAAAACATTCAGGGATAATTCGTAAAGCAGTAAGTTTAAGTAAAAGCAATAAAAAATAAGAACTATTTATATATAAAAGAGTTTGAAAAACTAAACGAAAACGTGCGTTTTACTTAACATGATTCATCAAATCAGATTGAATAGAAATACTTTTCGTAAAACATATCTTGTCTGATAAGATGGATGATTTCTGATTTTTTTTGCCGTTTTATTTTTTTGCGTATATTTCCTCAACTGTATTTCACTCGTATTTTATTTAAAATTCTTGAGTCTGTACCAGTAGAAAATATTTCCTAAGGTGATATACAAATGCTCTATTCAACTATAAGTTTACTCAAAGAATGCATTCTTTACTGCATAGTTAACAGAGAAATATTCATATAATTTGTTTTTCAATAATTTTTTTCGTCTTCTACACTTTTTATTGTAAATTCATTGCTATGACTAGAAAATATCCATGTGTGCTATAAGTATACAAAATGCGGAAGTCTAGTCTCGATTGTATTAGCATTAAATTTTTACATTAGGAAAGGACGGAGAAGAATTATTTTTCTGTTTTTGTGTATTATATTATATTATTTTGATCGAAGTATTAACGTTCTGTATAATGTTTTGTGAATTTGAAATCTTAATTATTGTCAGTATCTCAAACCTAATATGTTTTGTAAATAATCAGCTTTTTAAAAGTAAACATTGTTTATTTAGTATTTTGTTATAATTTTCTCTGTGCAGTAGTTTATCCTATTTTTTTCTTAGTTTTAAGCCTACTGTAGCATTTTTTCTTACGAGAAGAGTTCTGCATTTCATTCTCAGGAGAGAGGAATGTATGTTATTCAAAAAATATATAAACCCATCAGTCAAATTTGACAGCAGACGAGCTTTATTGTGAGTAGTTACATTACATGCAATTAGTGATTTGTACAAGTGAGAACAAATTGTCACTCAAATCTAACAGCAGATGTTTTGTATCATGTATAATGAGACTCAGGAAATTAGCGAATGTCTGGGCGACCTTCACAGGTCGAAACAAATACAGATTGAAGATCAACCAATTGATAAGCCATGAGTTGTTCCATCGTGATTGGTGTCTACGCCAATGAGAAGGGTGAGTCATAGACTGGAGAACTCTGAAAATATTTCGATCATGGGTGAACTGCACTTATATCCTTATATCCTTAATTTCTTTTTTTTTTTTTTTTTTTGTAAATAGAATTCTGTAATATATAATGCTCGCAAATAATATTTAAATATTCCCCTGAACTTGAAGTGGCCCTCTTCTTGAAGCCGTTGTAGGTCTAGTACGGGCCGAGACATTACACTACTATAACAGCAGTGAGATGATAAGCTTTAAAATAAACTTCTACTTGTTCTAATCTACTTTATAAGGCATATCTTTTGAAAACATTTCTCCCAGTTATACTTACGGTATGAGCTCATATTATTTTTCATTTTTATCAACTACATGAATTTCATTTATCTTAGGATTGCTATTAATTGTATGGAAAAAAACAATATTTTCAAATTTCTCATTGCAATGGATTTCATATTTGCAAATTCCTGAAACAATAAATGAGCGATTTGTGGTTCAGTGGTTATGTGTGGGCTGGCTTGAAAATATTGTTTTCCATACAGTGTATGAATCCTAAGATGGAATGAAATTCATGTAGTTGACAAAATGAAAACTCAATATGATCATACCGCTAATTTACAGCTGGGAGAAATAAGGTATACTTGCTATAAAGTAGATTGAGAGCTGAGTAAGAAGTTTATTTTAAACTTATCTCGCAAGCTGTTATAGTAGTGTGATGTCTCGGCCATTACAACGACTTCAGAAAGGGCCACTTCCAAAGTTCCCAAATATTATTGCAGAGCTTTGATCTATATATTGCAAGGAATTCTTACAAAAAAAGAAGTAAGGATATGAATATGAGTGCAGTTCACTCCATGATCGAATATTTCAGAGTTCTCCGGTCTATGACTTCACTGCCTATTGGCGTGGAGCACCAATCACGATGGGCTGGCTCATGCTATCAGTGGTTGATCTTCAATCTGTATTCGACACTGTGGCTTAGTGTCGCTTAATTTGAGTCTCGACCCATACATGTTACAAAACAGGCAATTTGTTCTCGCACAACAAATCACTAGTACATGTGTGTGACTACTGCAATAAAGCTCGTCTGTACTGAGCCTGGCTGATGGAGCCCCCCATATTTTGAATGGCTACATTCCTCTCTCCTGAGAATGAAATAAAACTTCTTCTCGTAAGAAGAAAAATGCTACAGCCGACAAAAACTGAAAAAACGGATAAACCCCACTGCACAGAAGAAAAAACCACTGGCAAATACTAAATAAACAATGTTTACTTTTAAAAAGCTGATTATTACAAAACATATTAGGTTTGAGATACTGACAATAATTAAGATTTCAAATTCACAAAACATACAGGAACGTTAATACTCGATAAAAATAATAATATAATATAACAGAAAAAGTAATTCTTCTCCGTCCTTTATGTAAAATTTAATGCTATTACAATCGAGACAGGCTTTCTGCATTTATATAACTTTTTATGTTCCTAGTCATAGGCGGAGCCCCACAACAAAAGATGTGAAAGAACGAAAAATATTGAAAAGCAAATTATATGTGCTATGCAGTAAAAGAATACGCAAACTTATAGTTGAGCAAACATTAACCATGTCTGCGAAATATTTTCTACTGGCTCCCATATCAAGGAATTTTAAATAAAATACGAGTGAAGCACCAGAAAATATACGCAAAAAAATGAAAACAACAAAAAAATCGAAATCATCCATCTTATCGAACAATTATGTTTTTACGAAAATGGCAGATGAATCATACTTCAGTTTTCAAACATATAAATAGTTCTTATTTTTATTGCTTTACTTAAACTTTGGAAGTAATCCCAATGAAAGTTTGTGAACAGAGAAGACACATATGTTGTATAGCATAATTTATGATGAAGCTTCATGATTGTAACGACAGCCTTCCTTTTGATAAGCATAACAAATCTTTGGAGAAAGGACTCTATCGTTTGTTAATATTTATGTCTGAAACGTTTGATTACAAAAATGTATTTTTAGGTGATAAACTACGTAATAATTCTCGAAATAAGCATTAACTGTTGACTAACTCGTATTCAGTCTTGTGTGATGCGCACCCAGCATCCAACATCAGATCCGAACACAGTGGATGGCACTGTGGGCCCAGTTCTGGCTCCTGTTTACGATAGATTGGCGGGGTGACAACTGATGGCTCACTTCCTGGCTCCCAATTTCCAGATGAAGTTCGGGGGAATCCACTTTGGCTGGATCTGTTTTGCAGCTAAAAGTGTATAAGCCAAACTGCTGTGTTTTGGGCAATGGTGATACTCTTGGCTATTTTTTATCCCGAAACTAAGAACAATATTCTTTCTAATATCACCAAAATAGCTTTCTAAAAGAAACAATCATATTATTAACACATATAAAAATGCAGAAGGCACAGAGAAATGTACTGTGGCAACGACAGCCATGTGGAGATGGTTTGTGACAAGCACTGTGTGAAATGCAAATACACTTGAGTGGAGGCAAATATTTCGGCAAATGTTAAGCAAAGCAGCATCTAAATTAATAATGTTCACTATTCCAATATTTTTAAAATCCTGGCATGACATAACAGTGCAACAACCCACTGAATGGGCAGGACTATGCCTTTACTGGCAGGTGATTCAGCGACCATATGTTACTAATAGCATGGTAAGAATATTCACATATGGCAAGATGCATAAAAAAATGTCATATCTTCCTCGTTATAACAATAATTGACAGTAATTTTATACTGTTAAACTCGATGAAAATGTCTTATACTCGGGTTGTTAAAAAGCCAATCAAAAAGCACAATCTGAACTGTTTCCAGGTATGACCCGTAGAGATTATTTTAATTATTTTTATTTAATTAGTCGGAAAAATACTTTGACAACATAGGCTGCACAAGTGAAGGCAAAATTTTGGTGTTTTTCTCCGAACACAATAGGTAAATTCTGGCAATTTTCATTCTGGTACTCCTTCTCTAATATTATTGACATAATGCTGCAGTGAACTTACATGCTTTATTAATAACGGTAGAGGGTAATAAATAAACCAACATGCCACAAATCAACGAGAAGCAGTTCATATTCAATTAAAAGTTATATAATGTGCATTTTGTGTTCATTAACTCTGTCTTTTTCTTGTTCAGCTACATAATATGATAATTTAGCAGCATAGTTTGAACAAAAAGACTAAAGAGCATTATTTAGTTGAAGAGTTGAATACTGGTTTTATCATACGTATGTGATAGAGTGTACCTGCACCATTGTGCGTGACATAATGCTGCATGGTAATGTACTCAGAATTCTTCCTGGCTTGAAACTCATCGACAGGAGAATCCGCTGATTATGGTAAGAATACATCAGTCTGTTTTCTCCCAGGCAGTTGACACTGCCAAAGCTTTCCCCAGTTATTTCCGCTTATGTTTAGTCTGAAGAATGAATGAAGTGCACAAATTGTTTACATGAACCAGAGACAATAAAGAAATGAAATCTTATAGAAGCAAACACAGAAGGTGAAAACTGTCACACATTCACTGATTTTCCAGTTGAGCTAACTCACAAAATCTGATTCGCTACTATCCTTTAAAATCAATCCTTTCCACTCTTCAAGAAGACATAGCATCCTGCTGGACCCCAAGTTGTGCGAGAGGAGAGAGACTTTCGGCCTCTTTTTCGAGAAACACAATTATAGCCTCTTTGAAATGGCCACCTTTCAGCGACCCATTCATAGCTAATCATTACTGCCCTGCAAAAAATCAGAGCATTTACAATAACAAATTCAGTAATTGCTTTGGACATCCCATAATTATAACTCCCTGATTTCTAAAAATTTAAACTTTTGCAGAGACACTGCTAAGCTATTAGGAAAATAAAGATGGTAGCAACTGAATCAATCTCATTCAATTCACACCGCTGATAATGATTAAGAATTGTGATTTTGTTAAATGTAAAAAACTCTGCAAACTATTCAAATAAAATATGAGTAAAATGGAGATAAGTAAAATGGTAATTTCAAACAAAAATCTTATTTAATTTTTAACTCAACTAAAGAAGAGCTCTGAACCACCAGGCAGTGCCGAAACTGTCCAATCGAAACCCATCAGCCAATTTCCCAGAGCAACCTCCACAGTGGGAATCTGCAACCACTAGAAAAACCCTTGACCAAAGCTTTCATCAGGGTTGGTGTTCCGCGTATTCTAAAACAAGCATTACTTTATATAATAAGGTGAAAAACGTGCTGTAAATAAGTATCAAATGACGCCAAAGATGGCAATACTGTGCTATCTTTCAACCTATTAAACTTATTTCATGACTGATATAGAACATCTTATTTCGCCAATGGTTTCAGCCAAGCACATGATACAAAAAATATAAAACTATTGGTGAAAATTACACAGAGTATGGCTAACTAATTTTTCACAGGAATAACAGCTGTGGCCTAAAGTGGTGGGCGAAGATATGTGTGATAACCGTTGAAATGACGTTATTAAATTCTGGTAATCTACAGCTTTGCCATCCAGCAAATATTGGACTTATAGATGAATAGGATTATTCAAATCACAGTGAGTTGACACAAGCATATTCTACAACACCAAAATATAATAGAATTTTTACAACGCACAAAATATTGGCTATTAACAATGCGTGACTATGCAATGCCACAACTACATATACTAACTTGCTGTTTGTGAGTACCATGTTACCAGCGATCCACAATATATTCTCGTGAAATACAATGATATCGGCAAATATTTGATCATGTGAAAAAAATTTAAGTTAGACATTCTGACTAACGATAATGTTGACACAATTCCCTAAAGTATTTTCAGAATGAGTCAATGATAGAATAGTATGATAATGTATCATTATTTGCTGTCTCAAATATAAAAGAAAAATTTTACGTCCACCTAACTATTATTCTACTTAATTTAAACAAAGTGATTCATTTTTTAAATGCTTTGAAGTTTTATGAAATAGCAGCAGGCACTGTATCGATACAACTCTTCGATACAACTGTTAGGTCAATAAATATTGCTGCAATATGTTCAAAACTGACCCCAGCGACTGGCGAAAAGGCACTGACAGTGATTATAGTTTAAGGCCAAGCTGCGGTAATCCAACTGCTTGGCTGGCTGTTCTCAAGTTCCAATCTGTAAGATGTTAACAAGAAACATTACCCACTGTCACCTGTCTATCTTGCTGGCTGCCATCAGAAGTAGACAAAAAACATGATATGAATGCAGGTAACTGTCAGCAATATGGTAATCATATAGTCTAAGCCTTATGAATGTGAAATGTAATTTTGACTGTTATTTCATGTGTGTTTGGGGTTTCTATAAGCGATTACCTGGCCTCAAAGCTTCGGCCTGGTGAATTTGATCCCTTTGACAAATGCCTAACAGTATGCATTTGACTAGATCGACACACTGCCGAAGAAAATAGTCAATCTTAGCATGGTTCCTATTACAGAAATCCGCTATCTGGCCGCTCTACTTGAAAGGTTTCTGCTGGAATTCCTCGCTTCAAGTTCAAACGAGATCAATATTATCTCGATTCTGCTCAGAAGGCTTTGGGGTTCAGTCTTCTGGGCGTGGCGGCGGACCGTGCTTCCACAGGGCCCATCTTCACGGAGGCAATATTTATCGACAATTGCTCGTAAATCAATAGTATGATGTCACCAGAAAGAGCTGAGAGAAGAAAATGTACTCAGCACGGAGTGCTGGTTCATTGTGTTGAGCTGGCATTTATAGTAATATTTAATAAGTTAAATTCTGTTTGATAATAGTACCTTGACTAAGGATGTTCAAAGGATAAAATAGGAAGCAAATATTAAAAGATGAACCTACCTAATTTACTTTGAATGTTAAATATTTCATCTCAGGTGCTGATAAGAAGAACTATGTTTCTTAAATTGCCACTATGTTTTGATTGATTTACAATTTTGCTTTAAAATATAACTATCTAGGCATCAAATACAATTTACTATTCAAAATACTTTTATTTCATATTCTTTCAGGAAATAATACTAATAATAAAAAGATTCAAAATCAGGCTTTGACAGTTTCACTTTGAGGAGAGAGGGCATCTAGCCTCATGATGCAGGATAAGTATGAATTTGTGCTGGGCTGAATATATATTTAATAAGTTAGATTCTGTTTATTCAAAATCAAGGAATGTTAATAAATATTGTCTACTTTGTGAGGTGGTCTATCATTTAAATAATAGATGGAAACTCATAAAGACAATGTTAGTATTAAGTACCAGATATGTTGTTGATTGTGCAGCAATAGCAGCAGCTCTTGCCATCAAGAATTTGGTGACCACTATTCCCGCCTCTTTCAAGGGTAAGCTATTTAACAATAAAATGTTAAAAAGCTGAAAATACATCGTAGCGCCCTTGACACAGGGTATTTTGAACCTAAGACCCAGTTTTAACATTCATTTGTGTTTGGCATTATAGTAATATTGAGGTTGATTCTATTTTCATCATTAATACCATCGGAAAAAAGGAAAGTTTTCTTATCTTTTAAAAAACGAAGTCTCCTCTATGTAAACTAAATTCTGATTAGCAACTCACAGAATGGCTGGGGTGCTAAACAAAAAAATGGCAGATTCATTCACTGGCAGCCGACTGTCATCATTAGTACCATTGATATTGAAACCCGTATCAATATTCTTTTAATATAAAAATGGTTAAATGCTATCCATCTCAATCCATTTAACCGTTGCTATGGGATCTATCGTTTAAATGCGGCATGGCCAAATAAGATACTGAACGATTGCATTAAATAATTAGGCATTCTGAGAAAATTCTGGTGAATCATTTAAGGGCTGATTAAATGGTTTCACAAATTTTGATCAAGAGATTCAGATTGTCTATATTTAGCCCAGCCAGACTCTGCTCTACGTAGTGCTTTTAATTACCTATGAAGTGCCATCCTTCATATGAAATGTTAAAAAAGTGATTTCATCTAGTTCATCACATATGAAGCTATTCTGGGTATTAACCCACTACCACTGCTAGAAACTTTTTGAATGCGCTCCAGTGCCACTTTCGCTACATGCGTATGATATGTATTGGAGGAAAAAAGAATTGCGTTTTGCAACAAGAAAAATAAAATGCAAAAAAAAACAGAATACAAGTATAGAATAACAGTGTAATAAAACGAATGTTAGGAAACTTATCTGCTGATATGTATTTCTAAAAACAGGAATTCTTATTATTTCTATGTAAAAATATGATAGGAGAAAATAATATTATTTAAAATGTCTAAACTTGTTGCAAACCCAGATGCATAAACAAAATCACATTCATTACATTGACTAACTGGTTTCACACGACAGGCTGGCTAAGAAAAATAAAAGCATTCTCAAGCAACAGAAAGCAAAAACTCACACGGCCTGTTTCTGGTGCTGATCCCCTTACTGCCTATCCGCTTCTCTGAGTAATAAGATCCTTTTCCAGAGCATTGTCAGGAGCTCGCTGTGACACAGACCCAGTGTGGACCAACACCACCCAATTCCCAGGCCAGGCTGCAAAAGGCACAACTACAATCTTGAACTGAGCCCCAAACATTAGCACAAAATGAGATTGCTTAAAATTGTGAACTGTGAAGGATAAACAAGGGATTAGGGTTAGAAAGCACACTCTGCTGCTAACAATTAAAGCAGGCAGTATCAATGCAAGCTTGTAAGGATCGCACTTTCCAGAAAGGCATGCTCTTCGGCGACACAGTGGCCGAAAGACTGCCCTCCGTCGGCGGCTGAAGACAGGGTTTGGCTCCCCTGAAATGTTTACAGAGCGACTATGTAAAATACGCAGATTATTATGAGGGAATGTCAAAAAATCAGCAAACAAAGGATAATTATTTCGTAAAGTACAAAAAAAATTGCCGAACATTTTTTGTTAAAGATGAACGACATTTTCTCTTAATAGAAAACCACTGATATCTGGCCACGATATTAAGCGTTCGTGCCTCTGAAGGCAGGCCAGATGCACTCTCCAAATCATGCTTAATAAATTTATGCATTTATTTCGATCAAACAACATTTACAACGTTGTCTTTCCCATTTATATCGAAGAGAATAATCCATCTTGCATGATTCATTATTCAATTCCTTACCCATTTACACAATTGTAAAATAGGGCCTGTTGATCATTGACTAGCAGCTCATTACGGGATTTCGGCTGATCAAATAGTATTTCTAGGTCTAATAAGCACTACGGCGTTGGGCTTGACAACCCTTCCGCAAAATGGCTCGGCGTCATGAAGCAGGGTCAGGCTGCTTTAATATTCAAT